>WYDK02062358.1:0-11779 GCA_009867345.2 Toxicodendron radicans | reverse complement strand
GACTTTATCAACAACCATTTAACACCATATGAAACCACTCACATTAACTGGGTATAAGAATGTATGAAATCACCCAAACAACCTCCCTTAAAACCATACGAAACCAAGCACATAAACTCTCATTCAGACCGTAAAAAAGAATTCACACAAAATAACATCGAGACCATAAGAAACCACTTAAGTAAACTACAATTAACACCATATGAAACCAACAACATAAACTACCATTACTACCATAGTAAAGCATTCACATAAACAACCATTAAGACCATATAAAACAAACTACACATATAAAATAAAATGTACATCACTATTGACTACATTTATGTATATCAAACAAACTTCTTAATTTATATAGCATACCAGCATCAATGAAGCCTTGCAATGCATTTTCCCAAGTGTAATTTTTTAAACATTATACTATAACTGGGATTGAGTTTCATATCATAATAACAATGAATTACTTTTACCCATTTCGCCCTCTTAAAGCATGCAAGTTAAAGAAGTTAAAAATGTAAAACATGTACAATCACTTAAATGTATATTAATCTCCAATTTTCCCCTTATGTACACAATAGTATATTGTAGATTTCTATTAAACAAGTTAAAAAAACTCACACAAACCAAATGCACAACTAAACAGTATACATGTTTCCAAGTTAAACCTTAGTTACTCAAGAATTTCAGCCACGTTTTCAGGAAAAAAAGTTGAAGCACAACCCTTACCATGAACACCATTCATGTAACTCTTGCAATAAATCTAATTGAATTCACCACAGTAATATAAAATCAAACTAAAATCCAACTAATTGCATCACAAAAAAATTAATAAGTTTGCTAAAAAATGTGAATGACCCAAAAGCCGTATCAAAATCGGTGACAAGAAGATCAAAGACTGACAGTTAACACTGGCATGGGAATAAATTAATATTATTTCAGATCAAGCGAACACATTCAGTATACCATATAAGAAGGTAATTCTTGGATTTAAACTTGAAAGCAGAGGGAAATAATATCACAAAATGAAAGAGAACCAAACGCGTATGTCAAATAACAACAAAATAAAAAGAAAAAAACATGAATAGATTGTTATAGAAGAAAGCAGTTGTTATAAACATACCTGAGAACCAGGAAAATGGTGAGAAGCGAGATCGGAGGAAAACTACAACCCCGTTTGCTTCATTAGGTAAACGATTGCGAAACAACAACATAATAAATATTTGAAAAACAAACAAACAAATATAATGAAGGAAAAGACGTGTTGACACTTACCGGAAAAGTGATATCGGACTGAAGAAGAGGACAACGAGATTGAGAAGCTGCGGACTTCTTCGAGCGATGGCGATGGAGGAAGAACAAAATGGGTTTTGATTTTTTAGGTTTAGGGTTGCAAAAGTTTTTATTATATATTGTAGATTTTACGAAAAAAAAAAGGGCATATAGGTCACAAATTAAAAAATATTGAGGATAATAAGGGTAAATCATTATTTGACGGCATTAATGTCAATAATGACAATAATAAGGGCAAGGTGGTCCAAAACATTTGAAAATTGAGGATAAAATTGACATTTTAAGACCATTTGGCTATGTTGTAAAATTTTAAAAAACGAAGGTTAATTCTGTCCAAATGCAACACTGTTTATGGGCAAAATTGGAAAAAAAAAATATTAACTTAGGGAATGTTTTAATAACAGCTCAACCCGTGGTATTCTTATTACCCTTCATTTACCCCCCAAAAAACACTGTTGGGCAAAAAAGATTACGGTAAAGTTTTGTTACCTTGCAACCAAACACTGTCATTCGTCCAAGTTAAAAAAGATTACCCCAGTTATGTTATATTACCCTGAACCAAACTGGGCCATAATATGTCAATGGTGATTTTTTTTTGGGAAATGTTATAATTATATAACAACAATAGTTTATTTAAAGTGTTACCATATACCAAACATTATAGTAGCTTTTTAAAAGTGTTACCATTTAGAAAAAAAATACGGTAACAATTTAAAACTGTTACCATATACCCAATTTTCCTGCCATTATTTTTGAGGTTGTTTTTGTCATATATTTAATGATTTTGGGGCCAATTGCATATTATAAGGAGTTTATTTTGTCACTTTTCATTCATATAGGGGGCAAAAATAAAATTTTCACTTTAACAAAAAACAGTAGCATTTTTTCTTAACGTTAAAATGTTATGATAACAATTTTTATTTAAAATTTTATTTCAATTGTAACTTTGTTTTAGGAAATGTTATTATATGTACGATAGCATTTTTAAAGTGTCACAATAGATCTAATAATATAATAACTTTTTTATAGTGTTACCATATAGTCAAAATATAATGACATTTTACAAGTGTTACCATAAACCCAATTATTGACTAGGAAAGAAAAAAATTATTCCCGCCAACATGAAATAAGGTTGATTTTGTCTTATTTTTTATTGTTTAGGGGTCAAATGACATTATTAATTGGGGTTTACTTTGTCACTTTTCATGTATGTAGGGAGTAAACTGAGAGTTACCATATAATCAAAATTCAATAACATCTGAGAAGTGTTACGGTAATATTGGACAATAACACTTTTCCTTAATATGTTACTAAATACGTATCTATGGTAGCACTTGTTTTAAAAGTGTTGTGATAGTAATTTCCCTAATCATTTTATAACATATTAAGGGATGGGCACGAGCCGAGGACCCCATTCTCCGCCCTCGTCCCTGACCCCCTAAGGAGTCCCCATCCTCGGGTATCCCTGTTTCAGGGATAGAGGGGAATCCTCGACCCCTATCCGCGGGGTGGGGATGATCCCAGTCCACAACCCGCCCGCCCCGTTATACATGGATTTTATGGGGGAATTTATCCTCAAACGGGCAGAATTCCCCACAAAAAATTCTAATCAATTAATTCACATTATAAATGTAACAATTCTAATTAATTAGAATTATAATCAATTAAACAATTATAATCAATTACGTTAAATTAATCAATTCTAATAAAGTCTAATTAATTCTAATTATAACAATTCTAATCCATTCTAATTAATTAGAATTCTAATAAATTCTAATAAACTATAATTAATTCTAATTATAACAATTCTAATTAATTATAATCAATTAATCAATTCTAATTATAACAATTATAATTAATTAATTATTTATAACAATTATAATCAATTTTAATTATAACAAGTCTAATCAATTAATTAGAATTGTTATAATTAGCATTACAACAAAAATGACCATCCAACTTCCATCTCTGGTGACCATTTTCCTTTTCCAATAGCTGACCGTCATCACCCATCTTTCCGTTATTTGTATGTGATTGCTTGCTTTAATATTGTTCCGATTATTCTCTAGATCGTGTCAATTTCAACTAATTTCGTCATACAACTAATTTTGCATACAATAACATTGGATAGTAGTATTTTTTATGTTGTGTACTTATTTATGGTAACACTTTTCACTTTTTATTAAAATGTTATGATAGCTATTTATAGCAGTAACACTTCATCCTTGTATAACATATTATCTATTGATGTTAACTCTTTTTTGTAAATGTTATTAAATATTCTATACAATAGCATTCTTAAAATGTAACTAAAAGTAAATCCAAATTAATAACACTATAAAATAAGCTATCAAAGCGCCAATTATAAACCAGGAAAATAAAACACAATAGCCGCCAAAGCAATATTTCCCAAAAACTTAAATTGTATTGAGATAAGGATATTCTCATTCTCTAATACTATATTTTATATGCTTTTACATCAGGTTATTTTTACATTTTAGAAACTTGTTTATATAAAAAGAGGGATATCGCCCAAAATGAAGGGAAGGAGAAAAGAAGAATCGGGAAAGAAGAGAAAAAGAAGAGAAGAAAAGGGAGAAAGAGAAGAGAGAAAAGAGAGAGAAAATGGGAGAGTGAAAAAGAAAGAAAAAGAGAAGAATAAGAAGAAAAAAAGGAAGGAAAAGAGAAGGAGAAGTGGGTTTAGCCAAGAAGGGTGGAGTGAGAAAGAAAGGAATGAAGATTTAGCAAAAGGATATATGTAAGCTTATTATTCTCTGTTATGGGAAAAATTGTATTAATTGTAAAGTGAACAGTAGTGATGTCATGCAACCTGTCAGGTCGCTACACCTGTCCTAGAACAATGTCATCTTAGTATAATTGTTCTCCAATCACTGCCACCTGCCTTAGATGGAAGTTCTTAGAAGATGTGTCATCATGACACCTGACGAACTGATAAGATTTATGTATCAAGCGGGATCTATAGTAACCGCCTCATAACCCCTATAAATATGAGTGATCTATCCTCATTCAAGGGGGTCGACAATCTGAAAACCCTCTCTCTACAAAGAAAAACCTAAATCTTAGACAAGTTACATACTCAATATTGTTGCAATTTACATAGATCGCTAGCGATCATAAGCTGTAATTTCTCTTCGAAATAACATCAGTGGATGTAAGAGATGCTATCAGGCCTCTGAACCACTTAAAATTTTTGGTTGTTATTTCTTGATATATTCTCTTTGCGATCTCACCCCACTAAGCAACCTAACGCTTTCTCAAATCAAATTCACGCTCCCTCCAGTAAAATTCTAACAACCCGTTCATTGGCAACTAATTGGTTCATCAATTAGTTGGCGGTGTAAAATTACCCGTCAACAGTTTGGCGTTAGAAAGAGGGTGTGATTTCAATCTGTTGCGGTTATTTACGCCACAACCCCAGTTCTCGTTTTCTCAATTTTCCTACAAATTGATCGTTCTCGTTTTCTCAATTTTCCTACAAATTGATCGTTCTTATTTTCTCAATTTCTCTATAAATTGATGGCGATATTCAATCACCCTGGAATACACGACAATGATCAAAATGCCTCCCTGCATAGAGACGTCTATTTTGCACCAAGTATTGATCTCAATCCTCGAATAGATCGCAATGGGGCTTCAACTTCTCAAGTGGACCCTATGCTTTTACAGTGCATGAATCGTTTGGATTCTACACTACAGACAATCAACCAATGCCTGGATAGACTTTATCTGCCACAAACATCTCCATCTATCGATCAAAGGGATGCATCGCATAATACTCCTGTTCCCGAGCAACCACGGGCAGGGGGTAATCACATTAGGTTCGTGAGAGGCCATCCCCGCGGGCTAGGGGGTAATTTTTCGGGTCGAGGGAAAGCACTGTTAGGACAGAATAATCGTCCACCACAGACACGTATCTGTCTCGATCACCGCAGCCAGAAAATCAATTCGCGATCACATGCATGACACTTGCGCTCCAATACAAGAGCAAATATCCAACAAAGATTGACGAGATCGCATCAGTCAATACCTACTGATATTAGGCAATTCTTGGATAATCAAAATTTCTACGAACTTCATAGATATTTGGAGAACCGAGAAGCCGATCGCCAACATATTGAAATAGCAAAAAGTATTGCTCCACCACCTCCTGTAAACAGAAGGGATCTGTCGTGACGATCTCGCTCACATCGAGTTGAGGCAATTCATAGACCTCGCTCTCCTCATCAAGTCGCGACGATCCAAAGACCCTACTCGCCTGGAGTTGGAGCAAATCAACGACCTCTTTCCCCAGAATAAAGGAGTTACAACGAGATCTCGATGATATCCAGGCACATCGCAAGGAATAGACAACTAGAATTAGAGCCTTTCAATTTTCTACCGCAATTCTTAATGCACCACTCATGGCAAATTTTTGAATGCCTGATATAAAGTCGTATTCTGGAAACAGCAATCCTCAAAATTATCTTTACGTATTCAATGATCTAATGGAGTTACAAAGAATCTCTGATTTGGCTAAATGTCGCTGCTTAGCGGTTACCTTCGCAGCCATACCAAAGAGATGGTTCAGATCGTTACCACCGGGATCAGTTGAGTCTTGGCAAAAACTAAGCACTCTATTCATGAGACATTTCCAGGCGAATAGAGAATTTTCATTGCCACTCAACTACTTGAGCAACATCAGGCAAGAAGCGAACCAGTCGCTAAAATCATATTTGGATCATTTCCATACAAAGCTAAACAAGGTGACCAATCCACCTGAAGAAGCCATTCTCACTCTATTGATCGCGAGCGTACGACCTCAGACGGCTCTATGGAATAAATTGCAGAAAGAGGACTACGTCCCTTTTTCACAATTTTATTCTCTTACGGAGAAGCACTTGCGAATAGAGAATTCAATTGTGCCCTTGGCACGAAGCAATCAAAGAGCTTCTACAAGTGTGCCACATACAAAAAATTCTCATGATTAATCAACTGGTCACTATGGCTATGGAAATAATCGAAACGATCAAAAAAGAAGCAATGATCGAGGCAAAAAACCACAATACGATAACTTAATCGCGATGAAGAAACTCATCACCAATAGCCACCGAGAAACCCCTAAGGGGATGAAAAAGCCACTTGAATATTTTACAATATTCAGAGGTCCTCATATCACTGGCGACTCACATCGATCTCAAGACCAATATGCGCGCGATGCAAAATATCCGCCTCTGATATTGTACCAGGCTGAACGACGACCTACCAAATCAGCTAAGCGAGATGATCGTATCACCTTCAGAGAAGAGGATGTTGCTCAACTTCATCACCCTCACGACAACGCTCTGGTCGTAATCGCAAAGGTGGTTGATGTCAAAATGAACCGCGTCTTCGTCGACAATGGGAGTGCGGTAAATGTTCTATTTTATGAAGCTTTTAAAGGAATAGGACAAGAAGATAAGGATCTAAAACCCACTAGTGAACCATTGTATGGTTTCACTGGGGATTCTTTAATCCCAAAGGGGATGATTACTCTCCCAGTTGAAATGGGAGAAGCAAATACGATCACTAAGGTTGCTGATTTCCTAGTGGTAGACTGTCCAACGATAGTCAATGTTATAATGGGGCGACCACTTCTTAGATCTCTAAAAGATGTCACTTCCATTTATCACATGAAAATAAAATTTCCTACCCCTACGAGTACTGGCGAAGTGCACGGATCTTAGGAAGAATCGCGACATTGATATAATAAAGTTGTTCGCATGGCTGAAAGAAAACAGGCAACGATCACTATATCTATCAAGATCCTCAAAGCCTGTTCAAATCCAGTTGAAAATTTTATCGACCCTTGTGTCTTGGAAGATTTACCGACCAGCGGTCCCATTGAGCAACTGGCAGAGGTTCAGATCGATGATAAAGAGCTAGCGAAGAAGCTGAGAATCGGAAACAACTTATGTGGAGATATCGCTATTGACATAATACACTTTCTTAAGCAAAGTCAAGACGTCTTCGCATGGGTACACCCCGATATGGTGGGCATTGACCCTAATGTTATGTGTCACCATCTAAACGTGGATCTCGCGATCCGTCCTGTTCATCATAAACGAGGAGCAATGGATTTAAAGAAGTACTTGGGTCTTAAATTTGAAATGGATAAGTTACTTTCTATCAACTTCATCAGAGAATCTCATTACCCCCAATAGGTAGCCAATCCAGTTTTGGTAAGAAAACCTAATGGTAAATGGCGTACTTGCATAGATTGCACAAATCTAAATAAAACATGTCCAAAAGATAGTTTTCCTCTACCCCTCATCGATCAGCTTGTGGATGCTTCATCGGGACATGAACTGTTAAGTTTCATGGATGCTTACTCAGGCTATAATCAAATCCCCATGTACGCACCAGAAAAAGAGCATACGACCTTCATTACAAATCGTACAAATCGTGGGCTCTACTGCTACACCGTCATGCCATTTGGTTTGAAAAACGCATTTGCTACCTATTAGAGACTGGTCAACCAAATGTTTGCAGATTTGATTGGAAAGTCCATGGAAGTTTACATTGACAACATGCTAGTGAAATCAAAAGCAGTCACTGACCATGTTCAACACCTGTCAAGCGCATTCGATGTTCTCCAGAAGTACAAAATGAAGCTAAATCCCTTAAAGTGTGTCTTTAAGGTGGCATCCAGTAAATTTCTTGGTTTCATGGTAAACCAACAAGGAATAGAGATTAATCCAGAGAAGATCGAAGCCCTTTTTGCAGATGATGAGCCTAACTTGTATCAAATAGGTACGAAGCTTGATGGGAAGAGTTGCAGCTCTAAGTCGCTTCATCTCGCGACCAACAGATCGATGACTACCTTTCTTTAACACACTAAAAGGCAATAAATTGCTCGCATGGCCACCCGAATTCGAACAAGCTTTCCAAGACCTAAAAGTCTATCTTGGAAGCTTGCCCTTGTTGTCGAAACCGGTTCCCAATGAGGCTCTCCTGCTCTACTTATCAGTTTCCCTTGATGCCATCAACGCGGCCTTGGTTAGCGAAGAGGAAAAAATGCAATGGCCAATCTATTATATAAGCAAAATATTGGTAGACGCGAAAACGCGTTATCAAGATATGGAACACCTGATCCTTGCACTAGTCATTGCCTCAATGAAGATGTGACCAACTATCTTATGAGGCAAGTTCTTAAAAAACCCGGTGTGTCGGGAAGATTGATTCGGTGGGCCATCGAACTGAGTTAGTTCGACATCTAATATATACCTCGACCTTCCATCAAAGGACAGATTCTTGCTGATTTCATCTCCGAGTTCACCAAACCACGATCCAGCGAAGAAAGGGACGATCAGACCAATGATAGCCCTAATGCAAAAATTGACAAAAAACTCCACAAGTTGTTAACACGGGAGATTTTCGTTGATGGATCCTCGACTAATAAACGAGCCGAAGCAGGTTTGTTTTTAGTCAATCCAGAAGGAGTCTGCATGTGCGAAGCTTTCAAATTTGGTTTCAAGGCAACGAATAACGAGGCAGAATATGAGGCTTTGTTCACTGAATTACGATTAGCAAAGCAAATGGAAGCAGAGTCAATCAATATTCGAAGTGACTTTCAACTAATCGTGAACCAAATCATGGGTGAATATCAAGCAAACGAGGACAACATGATCGTATGCCTCAAGAAAGAAAAGAGCGAACTTAAATGGTTCAAAAGCTTAACCATCATTCAAATTCCCAGAGACCAGAATTCTATTGCAGATGCTTTGGCAAAACTAGCGTCTTCTTTGGAATCAGAATTGCCAGATTATGTCCCCATCAAGTTCGTTCCAGCACCTAGCAAAACTCCTTCCTACCAAATGGTGTCGCATATAGATCTAAAACAAAGTTGGATGACTCTCATTCTTTGATATTTAAAAGGAGTTCTCCCATAAGACAAGGCTGAGGCGAAAACATTGCGATTAAAAGCCTGTCGTTACACGCTGATAGAAGAACAACTTTATAAAAGATAATAGAGCGGTCCGCTTTTGCGATGTGTCGACGACGACGAAGCTGCTTATATAATTTGTGAAATTCACAAAGGCATTTGTGGCAATAACTCCACTGGAAATTCCTTGGCAGGTAAAATAATCAAGCAAGGGTACTATTTGCCTCGAGTCTATCTCGATTCCACAAAGTTCCCTAGAAGATGCGACAAATGCAAATGATTCTCCAATATGCCGTGAACTGCACCACAACAGCTTACCGTGATGTCAAGTCCATGACCATTCACGATGTGGGGTATTGATATCATTGGCCCTATGCCAATGGGAAAATGAGCAGTTTGATATGTAGTGGTCGCAGTGAACTACTTCACCAAATAGGTAGAAGCTAAGTGCTTAGTTACCATTACAACAAGTAAAATCAAATCATTTATCTATCGAAATATCGTTTGACGTTTCGGGATTCCTTACTCCATAATCTCTGATAATGGTAAACAGTTTGATAATGACGATTTCTGTGAATTCTGTAACGGTCTGGGTATTCGTAACAAATATGCCTCATTTGCGTGACCATAAGCAAACGGACAGGTCGAAGTAGTAAATAAAACGATCAAATGAACTCTCAAAACTAAACTTGACGAGTCCAAAGGAAATTGGCCGGAAAAGCTTCCTGAAGTTTTATGGTCATATCGTTCCGCACCAAAAGCCTCGACCAATGAAACTCCGTTCTCTTTAGCCTTTGGGTACGAAGCAATGGTATCTGTAGAAGTTAGAGCAAGATCATTACAAAGAGATACTTATAACGAAGAAAACAATGAGGCTTTGCTACTCTTACACCTCGATCTGATAAACGAATACATATCTAAAGCACAACTTCGCCTTACAACATATCAACAAAGGATCAAGAAGTTCTTTGATAACAAGGTCAAAAGAAGAGACTTTATCTGCGACGATCTGGTTTTGAGAAAAATCATGATCCATACAAGGGAAGTTAACGCATGAGTCTTAGGCCCTAATTGGGAGGGACCTTATCGGATTGCAAAGATTGTGCGACCAGGAACTTATCATTTAGAGGAGTTAAATGGTAAGTCTGTTCCATGAGCCTGGCACTCTGAACATCTCCAAAGATATTATCAATAGGGCGAAAAGCAATCTCCCCCATTGATCGACGTACATTGTCTACAGGTTAGAGAGTTTGTAAATTTGTTAACTTATGAACAAAGTAGATATCAATTGTAAACATGTTCGGTTGATATATCCATATATGGTCTTATTGGAATTCTACTTATAAAGCACAAATGAGAGAATCGAAAGATTGCGAACTCTATTTCTGTGAATCCTAGAAGTATTTTTCAGATGTTAAGGAAATAAGCACCCTTATGTCAAGTATGTCCACTTGATAAAAATAAGAGTGTATATACGATCTCGTTTGTCACGATCTAAAAATCGTAAACCTGATGATGACGATCTTATTGGTCCGCTTTCAATGCTTAAGTCGACTTACATTCTCAAATGTATAAGGCAACATGGCTAAGAGCAATATAATTTTCTTCATATGATTTCATTTGTCGCAACCTAAAACTCATGACTATGATGGCAATCTTGCTGATCCATTTTCAAGGCTTAAGACGACTTACATTCTCAGATGTATAAGACAGTATAGCTAAATGCGGCCTATTTCTTTTGTTTGGTCTTTTCTACACTTATTGGTGGGTGATAAATAGATAAGTTCTGAATATAATTGCATAGTTGTACTTTTGCATCAAGTATGCTTCCCCTTTTTGTAAAAGTAACGATGCATGTGCGATCTCATCTCTCTCGACCTTAGAGGCGTGACTATGGTAATGATCTAAAAGATTAAATTCCGAATAGTTTTTAGGTCAGTTTGCATTTTAAGATGTATGAAATGACCTGAACTAAAAGAATATTCATAAATGCACTAAGTGCTTAAAGTAAATTTTCTTTGTATTAAGTTGTTCAAAACTTTACAAAGCATTCAAAATTATGCTAAGGGTAAAGAGACAATAACTTTTATACGGCTGGGTCGTTCAGAAGAACTTTCTCTCCTTCACATCGGACCTACTACCTTGTTCTTCTTCCCCTTGAGCATCACTGAACTGTTGACCCATCTAATCATCAAACCTGGTTATGTACTCTTGGGGAAGCATGGAGTAATTAATCTCCGGGTTGCTCAAAAGAAGAGTCTTGATTACATTCAGAGCCAGATTAGCTGCATTAGCTTCGGAAGAGCCCGATGAAGATAAAGATCTTAAATTGGCATTTTCTTCGCGAACAGCAGCTAAGGTGTGACACCCCGTGTCACGGTGTAATTGTTTGGAGTTTAATTAATTGCTTTTAGGGGTGTAAACTGCAGGAAATGGAAAGCATGGAGGGCTTAAGAGAGATTTTTCTGGGATTAGTATATAAAGGAAGGATTATTTCATTTCCTCCCCCATTCTTTCATTTGTAACGTTGAAGAGAGAGTAGAGAGAGAGAGAGTGCTCAAGCTAGAG
>WYDK02062348.1:1561-11779 GCA_009867345.2 Toxicodendron radicans | reverse complement strand
TAATCCACCTTCAAATTAAGCTTTGTCAATGGACACTGATGTGGAGAAGGTTTATGTTGCTCTTGGCAACGATTTGCAAGATGGATTCAAGACTTTGTATTGGACGATTAGAAAGTTTAAGTCTCAGCCATTCTCCATTGTCATTCTTTATCTCACCTACGACATCTCCAGGGATCTTGTTTACACACCACGTATGTTTTTTCAGTTTTCATCTTTACTTGGTTAAGACTTAAGAATATATATATATATTTTTTTTTTCTGGTTTTGATTTGCTGGATCATTGTTTTTAGTTGGCTGCAAGCTTCCTGCAACTTCTTTGAGTAATGAGGTGCTTGAAGATCGTCGGAAGTATGAAGAAAGGAGGATTGAAGAGTTACTTTCCAAGTATAAAGCTTTCTGTGGCAAGGTTTGATTAATTAGTCTTATTTTCTCTAAAGGTTAATTAATTTAGTTGATAATTTTTTTTCTATTTTGATTAAGATTGTTTTTTATATAGGTGAAAGCTGAAACACTGAAAATTAGAAAATATGACGAGCCTGTTCATAAACTGGTGTTAGATTTGATCTTAGGACTCAAAATAACCAAACTTGTCACGGGAATTACTTTCATGAAATCCTCATCAGGATCAGGGTATGTTTTAGTTTCTTTCAATTGTTAAAAAAAATCTTTGTTTTCAATTATTTGAGATTTCATATATAATCTTCAGGAAATCAAGAAGTGCGATTAGTGGATCATTCTTTGTCCACCTGCACAAACCTGAATACTGTGAATTGTTCATAATATGTGGAGGGAAACTTGTGTTCCTGAAAGGTAATAACGAGGAAGGAGTCATGGAGGATGATCAAGGAGTTACACTTGCAAGAATGAGAAGCAACTTAACAAGTAGGATAACTAAAATATTCACCGAAAATTATTCTATGGGAAGAACCTCTCGCTTACCAAATTCACCAAGAAACCCGGACTCCCCTAATTCACAGAATAACTGGGACAAACATGTCCAGCACATAGAAAATTATTTCCACCAATTGATGTCTCTAAACTTAGATGAAGAAAATGCTGAAGCAGAATATGAAGTTCTGCAGACAAGTCGAATGGAGGCAATTTTGGCAGAACGTGAGGATTCTAATATGGTAAAAGCTTCAGTTATCATCAAAGATAGATATTTTTCCATGATTTAGCCTAGTTGTAGTTTAATTAGATTGCTTACCGAATTTCTGCAATTGGTTTGTTTTTTTATGTTATCTTTATTTGGTTGTTTTTGACTTAAAGGGATATGATAGTGATGGGGATATATGATTAAATTTCAGTACTGGGATTTTTGTTTTGTTGCAGGCATGGTAACTTTACAGCCAATTTCTGTGGAAAAATAAAAAAAATTCTTGAAAATTTGTAGTTCTTTGGGTCCCCTTAACTTTACTTTGTATTCAGGCCTTACTTATCTAATCTTCTTGGGTATATAATATTATATATAATCAAAATATTTTTCTAACAAATATCAACATTTGGGTATGATCAGAGTGTTGCAGAGAAAATGGAATCTTTGAGAAGTAAACTAAATGAAGCTCAGGAGATGATCCAGCTGCAGATAAAAGAGGCGAAAACCAATACTGAAAGATACTCAAAAGCTGAATGGGCTATATGTATATGCACCAGCAGGGTACTTCTAAAACCTGTTGATTTCTGTTTTATGCTTACTTCCATAATTCATATCTTTTATTATATTGTTGATTGATTTCCAGGCTGAGAAACTTGATAGTCTAATAAAAGAAGAGCTGACAAATAGGATAGAAATACAGAAAAGTTTAGATGATGAAAAGGAACAACTGTATGAAGTCACAAGAGATGTAGAAGAGAGCAAAAAGAGATTGAGTTCACTTGTTGAACTCCAATCCGAGCTCTCGAAAAAGCTTCAATTATCAACAATATCAAAAGGGCATGCAGAGAAACAATTGGAGAAAGCGGTGATTGCAAGGGCGGAAATGGTTAGAGAGATTGAGGAGCTGCGACGACAACGAGATGTTCTTCATCGTAGAATCGAGTTTTGTAAAGAGAAAGATGCCATTGGAATGGTTACAAAGTCTAGTCATGAACTGATAAGCTGTGGTTATAAAGAGTATGCAGCAGAGGAGATTCGAGTGGCCACTGATGATTTTTCTGAACGTTTGAGATTGAAGTGTGGTGGAGATTGGACTAATGTGTATCGAGGACGAATCAATTTTTCTTCTGTTGCTATCAAAATGCTCAGCTCTGGATTGTCTCAGGATGATTTTGAAGCTAAGGTATGCAAATCTTGATAATATAATGAAGGGTACTGAGATTTTTATTATAATTTTTTTTGGTAAAATAGGTGTTTGGTTGGAGAGAAAACGAGGGAAATTGAAGAAATACGATGAGAAAAATTTTCATTTTTATTAATTGAGATGAAGTTACAATTTGCCTGTACTCTTCTAATTATAGGGTTTTGGAGGGAATTACTATGATGTCTCTGCTCAAACACATGGTGTATTTTTTTCCAGCTTTGTAATGTGTCACGTAAACTCTTTTTTATTAGCTTTTATCATGTGTTCCTTACTTTATGGTTTCTCTCTTGCTTCTCTTTTATCCTCGGTTGAGTTTGGGCCTATAAAATGTAAATAAAATTATAAACTAGATTTCGATCCTACAAGTAACATTAAACTCTTATGTCTAATCATATACTTGTAATAGAGATTTATGATTCATAATTGACTCTGGTTTTGCAGGTGAAGCTTCTTACAAACATCAGGCATCCTCATTTGGTTGCCATAATGGGTTTCTGCTCGGACCTAAAATGCATAGTTTTCGAGTACTTGCACAATGGTAACTTAAGAGACATTTTATTTACCTCTAAAAGGAACTACATAAAGCATGGACGGGCCCTTGGATGGGCTGACCGGATCCGCATTGCTCACGAAGTTTGCTCGAGCGTTGGCTTCCTCCACTCGGCAGAGCCCAGGCCCATTTTCCATGGCCACCTCACACCATCAAACATCCTCCTTGATCGAAATCTTGTTGCAAAGATTAATGGTGTTGGGTTGGGAAGATTTGGTGATCAATGTGATGAAAGATCGGATGTTAGAGCATTTGGGGTATTGTTGTTGCATCTTTTAACAGGGAGGAATTGGGCTGGGCTTGTTGAGGAAGCGATGACGTTGGATCGGACAGCCCTGGTCCAAGTGTTGGATGAGATGGCTGGAAACTGGCCCTTGGATTTGGCAGAGGAAATGGCTGGGATAGCAATGAAATGTTTGTCAGTGAGCCAACAGGCCCATAAAGGTTTGAGGATTACAAGTGTTATGAAAGAGCTTGATGAATTGAGGAAAAAGGCTGATGGTTTAACGGCAAGTGGAGTTAGTGAGGTGGTGATTGATAAATTTACAAATAAAGAAGACTCAAGTGAAGTTCCCAATGTTTTTGTCTGCCCCATATTTCAGGTTAGTGTCCATTAAAGAACAAAGATGATTTTACTAATTTTACTACTCCAGTAGTCCTAGCAGTAAATGATGGATACTAGGCACTGTGCGTATCAATCCATGCAGTGCTGTTGCTAATGCAGTAATGTTCGTGTTAAGTATCCCACCTGGGGTTGAGATTTGCTCTTCATCTGATTAACAAAACTTCATTCACCTATTGTGATTTTAATGTTGGTTGCAGGAAGTAATGAAAAATCCACATGTAGCAGCAGATGGATTTTCTTATGAGCTGGGAGCAATGGAGGAATGGCTAGGAATGGGGCATGACACTTCTCCCATGACAAATCTGAGACTTAAGCACAAATTTCTCACTCCTAATCTTACCCTTCGTTCCCTCATTCAAGATTGGCATAATAAAAGCTCAACTGTCCCTTCTTAAAAACTTATACACAATAGCTTAAATATTCTCTTTGTAAATTTTTTTGTTTCGCTATTCACATTAATTCATCTGATTATTCATATCATCCCCAACTTTGCATGAAAGCACACTGGCCAATGTGTTCTTTAAAGATTTATATACAAAAGGGTACACTTAAAGAATGTTTTAGCTACGTATATAATATGAATCAGCCATGTTTTTTCAATTACAAAAGAGAATTTTCCCAGGGGAAAACGAATAGGTTACAATTACACTACTACATTAACTTTAAGAATACTTCTCAATTCCTGTTGTAACAAATCAATATGTATTGTTAGCTATATTTTTCTTTTTTTCATCTCAGCCATACCCTCTCCAAGCTCCTTCAACTCCAATCTGGAAAGTTGTATTCCTACAGGGAAACTTCACAATTCATGCAACAAGTTGTCATCTACCATTTACTACACACCAGAACTTCTTGCCCAACCAAAAAACCCGGAAACCTTTCTTGACAAGGAATAATCTGCCTGCAAGGATGGATCACTTGCCATGTCTTCAGCACGAGACCATATGTACACCCCCCGTTCTTGCCTGCTGCCTGGAACAGTATTGTCTAGTACAAACGCCACCAAGAGGGTCACCACCATGTTCATAGACATGAGTGCATTTATGGCAAAATCGAGCTGACAGATTCAACAAGAATATTACAGATCAGCTCTCTTCTATCACAAGGAAAATAAAAAACATGACATCAAATAAGTGACAATACGCTCACTTGCACATATATTCTCATTATCTCTTATGAATGTACAGACTTGGTCAATAGACCTGTATATTCAATCAGCATTTTTAACAGACTATTATCTTCCATCATTTAGACGGAAAGTTGTTGCTTGACCTTATGCAGACAACTCCCAACTGAAAACAAAATGGGATGAAGACTTACTTGTTTGCTTCTCGTGTGCGCTGGTCCATTTGATGCTGCCGCGTAAGGGACAAAATAACTTGGCAATATTAAACTGGACTCAGGTTGGTACTGTTGAAAGTAGGCAGGGATGGACAAACCAAGGAACAATGAAATGCCAACTATCATTATGTTCCTAAAACTTGCTGATTGACTATACTGCAAAGTTGAGAGACCCATTGCCACAAGCAGTGCCCACATGAAGCATAGTATGGAAGCAGCCAAGGCCAGTGGTATAGATGCAAGAATGGCACCAATTTTTCCTACAAATGAAAACAAAGAATCAAATATATTTAGACCACATGTAAGACATGAATACACATATTACATTTTCTACCAAAAAAAAAAATTAGTTGCACACTAAAGCAAAATCCAATGATACCTAGACTTTACCAATCAGACCCAACAAGAAAGGTTTGATGCAATCTAATCTAGGCAGATTAAAACCTAACCAACTTAAATATATGTGCATCACACATGCACAAGTACATTCATGTATACATGAAAATTATCCAATTATAGTATGACTCCGAAACTCAGGTCAGTTCTGACTATTTTCAAATCTCGAGTTCTCTAAGATGCTGAATGAAACCTATCATGTATACCTTTGAACTAAACATATAGGCAATAAGACAAACTTAGTAGTCCAAAATCAATGCCAGTAGACCTTACCCCTATGATCATTAAGAAGATTCACAATGCATGAATATGAACTCAGAAGAAGTATTCCACTCTCAGTTCGGGCTTTTTAGAAGTATGTTATGGAGCTTTACCTACAAATGAGAAGAGGATCATGAAAACAGCTCCAATTTCCACAGCCCTTCGGCTAGCCACCTTTGTTATATTAATGGTATGCACATTTTCTGTCAAGGTAGTTGAACCGGTACCTGACCCCCAAAGTCCAGCCAATATACTACAAAACCCCTCCAATGCAATTCCTCTGCTAACAACTCCTGGTGTTGGAGGTCTTGAATTGACTAGCACAGATGTAGTGTGATATGTTCCAACCTGGGTAAGTCACTATACAATTATCAGCGGTCACACTTAGTATTCCTTCTCATTTTTCATTCAGACTTCTTATTTTAGACATTAAAATTCTTGAAGATCAACGGATAAAAGTTGGTAACTCTATTGTCATTTTGTTTCCTGCATAATATGCAGATAAAATTGCCGAAGCTCTTCTGTGTTAATGATCTGACACTTTGTGAACAATAGCTCAGTTGGATATTTAGGAGGGCAAACCCTCCCAAGATGGAACTTTTTCATAAAAATAATTGAGCATTTTTTACCAAATTTTCTGGTGCATTTGAATTATAAACTACTAACCGAGTTCACTGATGCAACCAATGACACAATGATCATGATCATGGAGGTCCTCAAATGGAAGATCGGGATGCCCCACTGTAGGGGGTAAGGGATTCTGACCCATGCAGCAGTTCTCCATGCATTGGAAACATCAGTCCTGCAATGCTTCATGGTATATGCATGCTTTATACATGCATCATTTAAGATGTTTGAACTAGGTATGTCAGGGCTGCAACCTTTGTAGTTGTATGCTCCACCAGCAGTCAAGAAGAATGCATATATCCATGTAATCATAACACTCAGGGGAACCTGTAATGATTATATATCCATATAATCATAACATGGATTAATGATTACCATAATAACAAATGAACCTCATCAGTGTTCTCAGCAACCAAAAGCCACAACTCCAAGGAGATTTATATTATAAATCTGTTTTGTTCTTCTCACCCTGGTTTCTTTCACTCTAATATTGCTAGACTACGAAAAAGGAAACTTCCGACAGGAAGCATGGCCCACAAGATTTTCCATATTAAATGTCAGGAATTTAACTATATATGGTTTAACTGATGCAAAGATCAACATATCTTTGATAAAGGTAAAATACATAAAAATAAGTATGACCATTCTCAGGTGCTTTCAAATCAAATCTTGGGAAATAACAAAAAACAAATTTACTATGAAAATAATTAAGCAAATGCATGCAAATCACTACAAGTTTTAGTTACTATTTTTTTAATTTACCTTGTTCATTTCTTAAAGGCTCAGCAACTCTAACTGACGTATGAGAACTTATTAGTCTAAAGAAGGATGAATTAGAGAGAGAGTTACAGCTTTTTGTTGTCAAACAATATAGCTGAACATAAAATGATTAATGTATGCAGAAATCTTTTTGGTCAATTGTTCTGAATCCCAGGTCTATTAGGCAGAACAGAATGCTAAATCCTCTTAGGCTGACCAAAGTTCTTTTGAAGTTTCAAGGAATGCCATGATCCACCACTGCCCTTATAGTAGTAGCGCACTGGTGTAGGACAGGGAGAAGATAAGAAAGAACAAAAATGTAGAAAAGAGTAGAAATTAGAAAGAAATAACTATCTGAATCTCGTGCTGCATCACCTCCAAGCCAGATTGAAAAATTCCAGCAATTTTGCTGAGACTTAACACCAAAAGCCACCATTGCCAACCCAATCTGCAGGAAGTGCAATGCCATGCATAGATGTAGTAAATGTTATTCCATTGATCACAAGGTAGACTCACAAGCCAACTATTGTTTGAGTTGGCTCATCTGACAGCCAAAGAACACTGCCTTACATCACCAAGGCTGAGAACATGGTAGAGTGACTCATGATATACCAATGAATAGTAGGGCGAGGTTCATGCGGCCATCAGCCAATATAAAAGAATCTTGTTGCCCAATATTTTGCATCATTTTTAATACACCAAAGAGGGGTGGAATGAGATTGTGTTGCCACATCCTAAAAATTAGGTTAAAACACCAAGATTTCTCACAACATCTATGGCAATAATGATCCTAAAAGTCAAGGAGTATCTAGGTATTGACGACAATCAAAATGACAGGTATACACGGATAGGTAATTGTTCTTTATCCCACAGGGAGGTCAACTAGAGTTTCTCAACATTGAAGGGTAAACTGTACAAGTAACTTTTGTGACATCCAATTTACCAAGAATCAACAGGTTTAAAATTAAGATACATACCGCATAAATTCGGAACAAACGATGTCCAAAGACAGATATTCCTCTCAGGTACTGAAAAAGAAACAAAATGTAAAACAATAAGTTTTCCAGATACTTTGTGATATAGTTCAAATAAATAAGAGGCCAAAAAATAAACAAAAGTCTTGTAAATGAAAAATGTTAGAGAAATGAACAAATATCTTCTGCACCGGCATAGATTTCACAAAGGCAAAGTCATACTTTGTACCAAAACTCTATATTTAGATTAGTTCATCTTCTGAGGAAAATGCTTACTAGGGTAAATATAAGGACCAACAATATCTGGGGAATGCTAATTTCCACACAACTTCCAGCTTGAGAAAAACCATAGCTAAAAAATGCTAAACCTACTGCAGTGACAGTTGGTGCCACCACAACAGGGTTAATCAATCTGCAAAACAACATAATATAGCAAGAAAAGAATTAAAACAAATGTAATAGCTTGTGAAAGTACTTGATATGCTGCTTTAGACAATGATCATTCAGTTTCATTAATTTGTCTTAAAATTTACTGATGAATCATACAGAGGAAGTTTCGTATCAGTTACTACTGAATACTGTAATATTCTTTCCATGGAAATGTCTATCTGTTACGATCCCACTGCATCTAAACTTGAAAGAATCTGAAGAGGATACAATTCCGGAAAGTTTAAGGAACAAGGAAACCTAATAGGTCAAGAATATGTTCACGAATATATTCTTCAAATCAGCACCATACCACAGTAAGAATTGGAATAAAGAAAAAAAAGACATTTTTAGATAAATAGCACACAGACAACATAGGAGTAGCTTCACTAATGCATCCAAGTGATCCACTGATTTTCCTATTAGATGCACTGATACTGACAACACATGAAAATTATTTCTGGAAACATCTTAATTACCTTACGAGAACGGACATTAAACCACTGAATCCCAATATGCTTTGGGATATTGAACCAACAATTATAGCTCCTTGCAGTTCCCTCATAATATGCCTAAATTTCTGCAGTAAAATAAGCATGCATCAATTTGAAACTAAGAAGTTTAA
Organism: Toxicodendron radicans; assembly: GCA_009867345.2. NCBI lineage: Eukaryota > Viridiplantae > Streptophyta > Magnoliopsida > Sapindales > Anacardiaceae > Toxicodendron > Toxicodendron radicans. Next base: position 2,895 of record WYDK02062348.1, on the reverse strand, counting down.
GTTAGCAGAAAAAGAGTTAAATACCACTCATGATAATGATGTCCTTAATTCATTGAAAACGGGTCATTATAGTCATTCTCATGAATGAATCTAAGAGGCTTAACATCACAGATTATGGTACAAATTTTAAATTCATATATTTTATAGCAGAACTTATTATAGCCTGAAATGCAGAATCACTTTCCCTGTTTTGGAATATCAAAAGCATTTGTGATAAAGTTAACTTAATCCATAGACAATTAATATTACAATTATTTATCTAACTGAACTTACATGTTCTGTGAGATTCCGATACTCACGAGCATTTATTATAACTAGTGCTGGAGCCAAATACACAAATGAGCTCCCTTGAACTAATGGAAGCCGGGTACCAAAGTAGGAATGCAATATTGTTGAAACTCCAGTAACCAGCAGCATTGTAGAAATCAATGTGGCAGTATCTTTCTGTCATCAATCAGGTGAAAATAAAGGTAGAAATAAATAAATAACTGTCAACTCCCTTCCTAAACAGTATTACACTTCACATTATCCATAAGAGAAGATTCTTACGTCTGTTCCCCCCATGGCTGGTACAATAATCAAGGGGATGAAAATAAGTGAACCAGCCAAAGATAAAAAGTGTTGGAGACCGTAGTATATGAGTGGTACTGCAGTAATATAAAAATCAAATAAGAGTGAGAAAAAAAGAACTAATTTTGCAAGTTGATTGAAGACTTCAACAGATTCAGCATAGATTCATAGATTTAAGAAATTTATAAACTGTGAACATGGACGTAAATATAGCTTTTAAAATGAAAAGTCATACATAGAAAGCTATTAATGCAGATCATAATAACCAAATATGAATCAATGCAAGAATACATAGCTATAACCGCTCTATCAACTATTATACGTAACTTGAAATAAATGAGGATACTAGAAGACCGTCCATATCAGATTGACACATGAGCCATCAATTACAAGCATGAATTAAAAAGAATTTAACATTCCTAATCTACACAGGAAAGTATCATGCACAACATGGATAAACTCTGTATATCACTTTGTTTTTCCTTTATGTTGAGTTTTTTTTTCTTTGGCTCATCTTTACTTGCCTATTTTTTGCTTATTGCAGAACCAGCCTATCAGTAGTCATCATGGTTCGTCTCACTCAAAAGAGTAAAAATACACAAGGTGTGATTCTTTCTGTATTAGAACTTAAACTAACATAATTCTCTCTTACCCTTAACCAACATCCACATTCATAGGCTGCACTCTTTGCTTGCTTACTAATACTCCAACATCTGCCACACTCCGTACCAAATAAACTATAAAATCTAAGCTTATACTTCACA
>WYDK02062328.1:0-11781 GCA_009867345.2 Toxicodendron radicans | reverse complement strand
AAAGAATATGAAGATTTATTAGTACATTTCTATTGCATGCATTATTATTCATGTAATGGTGAAATGTATGCCTAGTCAAGGAATTCAAGAGTGATGTTACTTGTATATGATGAAAGAGAAAGAATAGAAAAGAAAAAGAAAAAGAATTAAAGAATGAGTAGTTTATACATATACATTTTATGGCTTATATTGGCATTATTATATATATATTAAACTAGTAAGAAAGAGCATTTACAAGATATCACAGGCTACGTCTGCCTCTGGAGGCCAAGTCCCCGTAGAAATAGATCATGCAACCTTATCCTTAAAGGTTGTCGATGGGAAGAAAAAGCAGAGGGTCTACGGGCTTGGCTAAAAGGCATATGTGTATTACGGGGCCAGCTTTACAGTTGGGTGTTCAGAGCCCAGTACCACTTTTGCTCAGACTTCATCGCCGGAGGTGGCCCCCTTACAGGCTGAGATAGCACAGCGTGATGCATGGTTGGAGAGTTTATAGGCACAACTTGATGCACACGAGGATTGATGGGCCACCTTTGACCAGAGGGTACAAGAATAAGTAGCAGCACAGGTGGAAACGCAAAAGAAACAGGTTGAGGACTACATACAAGGCATGTTTGCCAACATGGGCATGCCTTATCTTCCACCTTTGTATCCGCCTGATTGCGACAACATCATCCCCTCCACATGACGACATCACTCTCTTCTGTACTTTTTTTTCAATTATAGAGACTTTTTTTTTACTATACTATCTTGTATATACATTGCTTTTCCATATTTATTTATACATTTTGTTTCCACTCAATTTATTGTTTTTTGCCCCAAATAAACAATTATAACAAAAAAAATTAAAACAATTAATATACCAATAAATAAATAAAAAAATAAAATAAATTTAATTTACCGACAGATTTACAACGCAATATACCGACGGATTAACTACGAAAAAAAAAAGACATATTACATATGGAAAAGTTCGTCGTTAAACTGATCAGTTTAACGACGGACCTTGAACGACGTAATAATCCGTCGTTAAACCGACGGGAAATATCGACGGAATAACAACGGATTACCATTGGAAAAGTGAAATTTTTTGATTCAATTTACCGACGGATTAATGACACATCAGAAATGGTACATAACGACCGAAATTTCCGTCGTTAAATTGGAAAAAATGGATTAAAGACGTCGGTAATCCGTAGTCAATTTTTGAATCCCATTACTGACGGAAGGTTTCGTCGCTAAAATCATTATTTACCGACGGTGTTTAGAGGGAAAATCCGTCGCAGAGAAGTCGTTTTGTTTCAACTTATTGCAAACCCTTTGGCATATTACCGACGGTTTTTTTTTTTAATTTAACAATGGATATTGTTATCTGTCGTTAAGTACTTAACGACATACCATTCTCAGACGGATGTTTGGCCGTTCCAATTTTGTCGGTAAATTTGTTTAGCGACGAATTCTTCTTGTTTACTGATGGAAGTCTGTAATTTGCTGTTTTCTTATAGTGTATTCATATTAAATATATGTGTATATTTGTTAAAAAAAAAGAGTAAACATTATATCCAATAAAAAAAGAAAATAATAATAAAATTTTCAAAATTTGTATAAACATACCCACGGACGTAACCACTAGTTATGTTGTATTTAAGCATGTCTAATGAAACTCCCTATTTTTTTTTTTTTGTAGAACAATTATATAAGGAATATAATCTCTTCTATATAGATTTTGAGATTTTATATTTAATTATTCCATCATTATGCAATGTAATACACTGATCAAGTCATTAGTTTTCGATGAATTTTACTAAATTTTTTAACATGAAATTTGACATGTTTGTTACATATAAGAGTAAGCCTAAATAAATCACGTATTTTTTTTTCTTCATATTTTTAGGCCAATGAAAAAAATTAGGCAAATATAAAATGTTAGACTTAGGTTTTTGTCTTTTTTATTTCTTACTTAGTTTTTTTTTCATATTTGTTTTTCGTTATATATTACAACTTTTGATATGTGTTTATCTCTCTATAGCACGTGTTTATCTCTCAATAGCTGTTAATATTTTTTAATATATCTTTTGTTTTTACATTATATAATCAAATAGATTTACATTTATACTGTTTTTAAAGTTAAATTAAACGATTTAATATCGTTAAGTGTCTTAGTTTTTTCTTTTTGAAAACTGTGTCATATTTTAATTGTTTTCATAATCAGGTACTCTCATTTTTTTTCTCCATATTTAACAAAAAAAAAAAAAAATAATTATGTTAAGTTTTTTGTTTGTAAAACTTATGTGAATATGTGTGCACATGTCTTACTAGGTGTTAGCACAATAGTAGCAAACATGTGCTATTTATCGAACTTGTTTATGTTTTTAAGTGATAAGTTAACATGTGTGCACACTAGATTGTTGATGTTGTAACATCGTATCTAACTGGATTGACCTTTTGCAATTGACTTTTTAAGATATTCATCCAAGATATTTCAAAAATATTTTTATCTCATTGGTTGACATGTGATGTTCTCTTTACAGCTGACCATGATTCATTTGGTTGTCCAAGAAAAAGTGGAAGGCTTTCATTTGTTTGTCCAAGGAAAAGTGGCAGGCTTTTCATTGTTTCATCCAAGGAAAGTGGCAGGCTTTTCATGTCATGATTTCTTCTTTTTGTGTGTGCATGAAAAGAGGAAAAATAGGCAGCTCACTCGTTCATTTCGGGAGCAAGTCTTCATTGAATATATATCATCTCTCTCTTGCTCCTTCTTCTCTAGAGAACTTGAATACACGTTCATGGTGGTTTTGCTCTGAATATTTTTAGAGTATACATTTGTTCTCCATTGTTTCATTTGATGCTTGTCCAGTCCATGTGACAATATCTTTGTTATTGTATTATCCTCTCCTTCATTGAGTCTGGACCGTGGCTGAAGAGTGGATTCGGCCAACAAAGTTTGACAGGAGTTCAAGTGTAACCAGGAGTGGTTACTTGTTAGAAGAAATCTGATAAACGAGACGAGACAAGGAGTCAAAGGGATGCAAGTCATGTGAAGAAAAAACAGGGAGTGTTTTTTGCTTTGTGTAAACATACTTGTAATTGACTTGGTTGTATTTGTTATTGATATAGTGGATTTGCTTTGATCTTGGACAAGGTCCCATGGATGTAGGCTACAAGTGGATGAAGCCAAACCATGTATATGCTATGTACTTGCCTTTTTATTTTTGTGAATGTTTGTTCAAGCACGAAACTATTAAAGAACGTTCAATAAATAACTTGGTAATTTAAACCTGTGTAATCCGTTGTGCTATCATCAAGGGAGCCCAATAGCTTCCTATCTTTCAATTGGTATCAGAGCTTGTTCTAATAATTTGCTTCAATTGATCCTTTGTTATTTGTTGTGTTTTCGTATGATTTTCTGGTTGCTTGCATCTGTTTCAAAAAAATGCTTGTTCTGACTTGTTTTACGATTGTGAGCACACCCATATCTGTCTGTGAGCACATCTGTGATTTTTTGTTAGAATGAACTTCTTTAATGGAGGAGGTTTGGCCAATTGACCACCACTGTTGGAGAGACCCAACTACCTTTATTGGAAGCCTAGAATACATGCCTTCTAAAAATCTTTAGATGAAAGAGTTTGGGCCTCAGTAGTTAATGGTTGGGTTGCACCAACTAGTGTATTTTATGAGGCGACTAGTGCTAAACCCATAAGACTTTGGACAAAGGATGAGTCAGATCTTGCCAAATTGAACTCAAAAGCCATCCATGCCATTTTTAATGCTGTAAATGTGAACCAAATGAAAATCATAGCTAATTGTGAAATTGCCAAGGATGCATGGGATAAGCTCCAAGTCACAAATGAAGGAACCAATGTTGTTAAAAAGACTAGACTTAGTAGATTAGTCACTGATTTTGAGAACTTGGTTATGCATGAGGATGAAACCATTACTGATTTTCATGGTAGAATATGTGATGCATCAAATGAGTGTTATGCCTTGGGAAAAATCTATTCTAACTCTGAACCTGACAGGAAAGTTTTGTGCTCACTCTCCAAGAGGTTCATGACTAAATTGACCTCCATAGAAAAGTGTCGTGATTTGGACGCAATGAAACTCGATGAACTCATTGGATCTCTTCAAACCTTTGAGTTGAATATGAGAAGGTGGGATCAAAAGCCTAGCAAAGGTTTGGCTCTCAAGCATGAGGTAGATTCTGAATTTTTAGAGAACCTTGGTTCTAGTAGCTTGGATGAAGATGCATGTGCCTTGTTAACTAAAAATTTTGTAAAATTTTTGAAGAAAAAATTGAAAAAGCCGAATGTGGATAGAAAAGACAAGCAACCATTTGTCAAAAAAATTTCTAATCAGCCTTTTTCCGGTGGTTTTTCCAAAAGAGTGCCTAGAGAAAATGAAAAGAAAAAGGGGATAAAATGTTTTGAATGTGAGGGGTATGGGCACATTCAGTCTGAGTGTGCTAACACTCTGAAGAAAAAAGGGAAAGCCATGGCTGCTACCTTTAGAGAGATTGAAGAAGAAAATGAGAGTGAGGGAAGTGATGGTGATGAAAATGAGAATTTTCTTGCTTTCACCTTGAATCAAGAGGATAACCACAATGTATCCTCAAATGATTTAAGTGATTCGGGTGATTCGAGTGATGTCTCTAATGAGCAACAAAAGGCCTATGACAAGATGTACGAGTCTTGGCTAAAGACACTCAAGAGAATCAAGTCTCTTGAAACTGAAAGGACTTCTTTGGTAGAAGATAAGAAATTTTTTTCGAACAAGGTGAAAATGTTGTCCTTGGAATTGTCCAATAAAGATCTAGCATTGAGTAAAGCTTTCAATGCACTAATTGAGGCTAAGTCCATTGTTGAGAAATTAAATGCAGGTTCATTTAAGCTTGATGAAGTTCTCAGACAAGGAAAATCTTTTGGAGATCATTTTGGTTTGGGCTTCTCTCCTGGTGCTAGCACATCCTTCTCTGGTGTGCGCACATTCGTCAAAGCCAACACACTTCCTCTTGAAAAAGAAGCTGAAAAACAGGTTGTAAAGATAAAAAACTTTGTACCTATTAGTCATTTTTGCAACAAAAAGGGTCACATCAGACCAAAATGCTTCAAGTTTCATGCATATTTAAAAAGGTGTTTTGAAAATCATCATTTGTTTTCAAATGTGAGCACACCCTCCAAAGGTGCTCACTCTTTCAAAAGAACTTGGAAACCAAAGTTTGATGTGAATTGCCTTGTTGCGCACACTTCCTTACTTGCATTCCAAAATGTTTTGTAGTGTTTTGATAGTGGTTGTTCTAGGCACATGACATGCAACAAATCATTTTTGACAAATCTTGAGTGTGTTGATGGTGGACATGTCACGTATGGAGATGGCAAAAGAGGGAAAATTCTTGGAAAGGGTTTTATTGATCTTTCTGGTTTTTCGAGGCTGAATGACGTCTTGTTTGTTGATGGGTTGAAAGCAAACCTAATCAACATTAGCCAAATATTTGATAGAGGTTATGAGGTCAAGTTCTCAAAGATCAAGTGTCATGTCTTGAATGTTGATGGTGTTCCCTTACTTGAGGAAAAAGGTCTAATGACAATTGTTATTTGCTCACTAACCAAATCTCTTGTTTTAAATGTAAAGCTGATTGTATTGAAATGTGGCATGAGAAACTAGGGCATATGAACTTCAAGGATTTATTGAAACTCTCAAAGAAGGATGTTGTTAGAGGACTACCAAAGTTGGAACCTCCAAAAGATAATGTGTGTGGTCCATGCCAACAAGTTAAGAAAACTAAAGTTTCCCATAAATCCTTGTCATTTCTTAATACCTCATGTGTTTTGGAGTTGCTTCATATGGACTTGATGGGTCCAATGCAAACTTAAAGCTTAGGAGGTAAGAGATATGTTTTTGTATGTGTTGATGACTTCTCTAGATACACTTGGGTTGATTTTTTGAAAGAAAAATCTGACACTTTTTGTGTGTTTTAAAAATTGGTCACGAAATTGCAAGTTGATAAGAATTGCTTTGTGAAGAGAATTGTGAGAATTAGAAGTGCCCATGGGAAGGAATTTGAAAATTCTTACTTTGCCAATTTAGCAGTGCATTTCGCATGAGTTTTCAGCTCCCAAGACACCACAACAAAATGGTGTGGTGGAAAGGAAGAATCGAGTGCTTCAAGAAATGGCTAGAGTCATGCTCAATGCCAAAAAACTTCCAAAGAGACTATGACCTGAAGCTATCAATACCGCTTGTTACATTTGTAACCTAGTTTTCCTTCAAAAAGGTACACTTCAAACTCCATATAAGCCGTGGAAAGGTAAAAAACCCGATCTATCATACTTTCATGTGTTTGGGTGTAAGTGCTATGTGCTTAATGATAGATAAAATTTGGGAAAATTTGACTCAAGGGGTGATGAAGGAATATTTCTTGGATATTCCTCAAATAGCCGAGCTTATAGGGTATTTAACTTGCGTGCTGATCGAATCTTAGAGTTTATTAATGTTGTGTTCAGTGATGCAGAAGATTTTTCAGATTACCCAAATGAAGCTTCTTTTGGTGAAATGTTTGCTTCAGTTGTGCCCACAGAAAAGATTGATGTGCCCACATCCGAGACCGTGAAACCTAATGCTGCTGAATCTGTGCCAACATTAGATGCAAATGCTAACACATCTGGTGCTGTAGGAGATGGTGGTTCTGCCTCGAACGAAAATGGGATTGACCTTGTGGTTGATCTATTTGAAGCTGTTTTCCATAGAAGATCATCAAGGCCAAAAGATCCTCCTATTTGGATCAAGAAAGCTCACCCTCCTTTAACAATCATTGGTGATCCAAATGAAGTGATGGTTACTATGAGGAGAAGACAAAGTGAAATCAATTATTTATGATATGTGTCCCTCGTGGAACCAAAGAATGTCAAACAAGCTTTAGAAGACGAAAAATGGATTGCTGTTATGCAAGACGAGCTTGAGCAATTTGAAAGGAACGGTGTTTGGACACTTGTTCCTCGACTTGAAGGCATCAACATCATTGGGAAAAAAATTGATTTTAAAAAATAAGATCGATGAGTTTGGTAATGTTGTGAGAAACAAGGCAAGACTTGTGGCACAAGGGTACACACAAGTTGAGAGAGTGGATTTCGATAAGACATTTGCTCCAGTAGCAAGGCTTGAATCGATCCGGTTACTTTTGACCATTGCATGTTTCTTGAAGATAAAATTATTTCAAATGGATGTGAAGAGTGTTTTCTTAAACTGGTTGTTGAATGAAGAAGTTTATGTGGAGCAACCGATTGGTTTCCAAGATCCCCACTTGCCCGACCATGTGTTCAGATTGAAAAAGGCACTTTATGGATTGAAACAAGCACCCTGAGCCTGGTATGAAATATTGACTACCTTCCTTCTTGATCATGGGTACAAAAGAGGTAATGCCGATAAAACTCCATTTGTCAAGCATGAAAAAGGTGAATTTTTGTATGCACAGATTTATGTAGATGATATTGTCTTTGGTTCTTCTTCGTGCACACAATCGCATGAATTTATTGACTTGATGAAAAATGAGTTTGAAATGAGCATGGTAGGTGAATTGAATATGTTCTTAGGACTTCAGATTGAGCAACTTGAAAATGGCATGTTTGTGTCTCAATCAAAATATGCTAGAAACATGTTAAAAAGATTTAATCTAAAAAGTGCTAAACATGCTAGAACACCCATGAGTTCTACCCTTAAGCTATCCAAAGATGAACTTGGTATAAAGGTAGATAAGAAGTTGTATAGAAGCATGATTGGTAGTTTGTTGTACTTGACTGCTAGTCGACTAGACTTGTGCTTTAGTGTTAGTATTTGTGCTATATTTCAAGCCGATCCATCTGAGTCTCATTTAACTGCTGAAAAAAAGTAATGAAATATGTGGCTGGAACATGTGAATTTGGGCTTTGGTACTCTTATGACACTAACTGTTGTTTGGTTGGATATTGTGATGCGGATTGGGTAGGATGTCTTGATGATAGAAAAGTACACCAGAGGGTTGTTTTTATCTTGGTAACAATTTGGTTACTTGGTTTAGCAAGAAACAAAACGATGTTTCCTTGTCAACTGCCGAGGCCGAGTACATTGCTACAGGGAGTGTGCACACACAAGTGTTATGGCTAAAGTAGATGTTGAGTGATTATGGTATTGACCAAGATTGTGTGATTGTATTTTGTGATAGCACCAGTGCAATAAATATCTCTAGAACCAAACACATTAACATTCGGCACCATTTTATTAGAGAGTTAGTTGAGGAAAATGTCATTTGTCTTGAGCATGTGGGCACAAAATCCCAATTGGTAGATTTATTTACTAAAGCTCTAGACTTTGAAAGTTTTGTGAGTTTGAGAAAGTCCATTAGACTACTCCAACTTGAATAATCTGTTTTTCGATTATTGTCCTTAAATTTTCTTTTTGAAAAAGTTTTCACTTGCTTTATTTATTTTGTCAAGGGTGCTTATCTGTGCTAACATTTCTATGTGTGTGTTTCTTTCTTGCGTTTCACACACTTTTGGCTGTGTCTACATTTTTGTCTCTCAATATACCATGAGTTCTTAGCTCTTGAAATGTTTGATTATATGCTTGTCACCATGTGAAAGAGCTACCTAGCATGAGAGTGTGAAAGTCATTGGTGAGTAAATTCCTAAGATGTAAAGAATCCTATGTCTTGGAAATTCTATCACTAAGAGGGCTACCTCTTTACTAGTATGAAAGCTACATTTGGTTAAGTTTTGAGAGTTACTTGCCCTTAATTTCTTTTAGCAAAAATGCATGACTTAAAAAAATGTCATCTAGTGCTTTTTATTGACGGGCATGAGGGAAGGGGGAGTTGTTAAAATTTAAGATTGATCAATGTATCATGAAACCCTTTTTTAGGACACTTGCATACACTAGATAAGTTTTGTGATCATTCTCTCTTGATGAGTTGAGAAAAGTGTAATCTGGAGTGTTATGAAATGGAGACCTTGTTCACATTGTGTTGTGATGTTCAAAGATTGAGAATATCACATGTTGATATGCTTTTGCACAGATGTCATTTCTTGACCTTTTAAATTTCTTGTGAAAATTTCTTGTTATCAACTCTTTTTGTCTTGTTCTTCATGATAAAGTTTTCTTTTAAATCTTGTGCTTTCTTGAGCAAATCTGATTAATGAGGGAAGTTGTGCTCTGCTGAATTCATAAAGTCTTAAATGTCTCACTTTTTTGTCTTATTGATTCTCTTAAATGTTAGTGTAATTTTTGTTTTGTGTCTTGTGTGCCCACATGTTGTTTCTGTGTGCGCACTTTTTAAGAGAGTCCTCAATTAAATAAAAGACATGTTAGGGTTTTTAAAAGAGCAAGTGTTAACACTCATTCTCTTTAGCGATAATCACTTGTGCCGCCACTGACTCTCTTTCTCTCAAAATCCAAATCTCATTTCCCTTGTTTCATTTTTTTGGGTACTAATCTCTTCTATTTTGTCTCTCAGAAATGGCCTAAGTGTGGGTTTACGCAACCCAGTGTGCTCAAGGTGTTGTTGAGTTGTTCAAACTTGATGAACAAGGGCTTGATGGCTTGATGAGTTTGAATGAGAGGGAGCTTATTCATTTGAGGGGGAGTTATTTCCTTTTTTTGCTGAAACTTATTATTATGTTTAATCTGTGTTTTTTTTTTATCTTTTTGGAACACTGATCATTTGTTCCTTGTTTTACAGCTCTTGTGTTTGGGAGCTTAAGTTACTTTGATTCTTGGTTCATTTTATAGTTTGTTGGAATTGTCGCTTAATTCTTTTTGTTGTTTTTTTTTATGTTGTTGAGTTGGTTGCTCTGTTTTGAGTTCATTATCTTTATCTTGTTGACTGCTTTGTCTATAAGTTTGACAAATGTGGAGATTGTTAAGTTTTTTGTTTGTAAAACTTATGTGAATATGTGTGCACATGTCTTACTAGGTGTTAGCACAATAGTAGTAGACATGTGCTGCTTATCGAACTTGTTTATGTTTTTAAGCGATAAGTTAACATGTGTGCACACTGGATTGTTGATGTGGTAACATCGTATCTGACAGGATTGACCTTTTGCAGTTGACTTTTTAAGTTATTCATCCAAGATATTTCAAATATCTTTTTATCTCATTGGTTGACAGGATTGACCTTCTAACCATGATTCATTTGGTTGTTCAAGAAAAAGTGGAAGGCTTTCATTTGTTTGTCTAAGAGAAAGTGGCATACTTTTCATTGTTTCATCCTAGGAAAGTGGCAGGCTTTTCATGTCATGATTTATGCTTTTTGTGTGTGCAGGAAAAGAGGAAAAGTAGGCAGCTCACTCTTTCACTTCGGGAGCAAGTCTTCATTGAATATATATAATCTCTCTCTTGCTCCTTCATCTCTAGAGAACTTGAATACACATTCATGGTGGTTTTGCTCTGAATATTTTCAGAGTATACATTTGTTCTCCATTGTTTCATCTGATACTTGTCCAGTCCATGTGACAACATCTTTGTTATTGTATTATCCTCTATTTTATTGAGTCTGGAACGTGGTTCCATTGAGGTGGCTGAAGAGTGGATTCGGCCAACAAAGCTTGACGGGAGTTCAAGTGTAACCAGAAGTGGTTACTTGTTAGAAGAAATCTGATCAACGAGACAAGACAATGAGTCAAAGGGATGCAAGTCATGTGAAGAAAAAACAGAGAGTGTTTTTTGCTTTGTGTAAACATACTTGTGGTTGACTTGGTTGTATTTGTTGTTGTTGATATAGTGGATTTGCTTCGATCTTGGACAAGGTCCCATGGATGTAGGCTACAAGTGGATGTAGCCGAATCATGTATATGCTGTGTACTTGCCTTTTTATTTTTGTGAAGTTTGTTCAAGCAAGAAACTATTAAAGAGCGTTTAATAAACAACTTGGTAATTTAAACCTGTGTAATCTGTTATGCTAACATCAAGGGAGCCCAATAGCTTCCCGTCTTTCAAAGTATACTTTACTTTTTTTGAGAAATTAACGCCACAATTTCAAGGACACAAATACCCTTAAAATAAAAGCCATTATCACCTTGTTAGTTAATATATATATATATATTCTCGCTTAAATAAGCGAGGGTATCTTCATCGTCAAATTAGACAAGCAAGAAACTATTTCTCTTTGATTCATCTATTATGAGGAAAATTACTTAGCTAGAATCTGCCTTCTCAACACCCTGTTTTGGTGGTAAGAGTATGATGATAGTTATATGCCTTTCCTGTAGCAAGTGAGCATGCTACTTCAGGGGTCAATTATTCCTTCATACATCCAATTGAATTTTATTGGCGGAGCCAATAGAATTGTATGATAAATATATATATATATATATTAAAATTTTTTATATTTATCTTTTTAAAAAAAATTAAAAGTATATTATATTTTAATCTTGCTCTCCTTCGCTTCAATTTCTAGCTCCCCCACAAAGTTTACATAATTTATTGTTAGACAAAGATGTTGGTAATATGATACGTACCTAACCCTCATCCTTGTTCAGATCATAATAAAAAGGTTTAGTCAAAACTATTTATCGGATTCTCTAAAGATACAAAATCCTGAATTTACAATAGTAAAACCTCCATCGACAAGCAAGTTATGTCCACTCACATACTTTGACTCATCACTCCCCAAGTAAAGTGCAGCTTCAGCCACATCGTCTGGCTTTAGAAGAGTCCCTTTAAGGTTTGCATAAACCGCATGCCCTGCCTCATCATCCATCTTCAAGAAATCTTTCGCCAATGGTGTTGCAACTAGGTAGGGCGAGACACAATTTA
>WYDK02062229.1:0-11792 GCA_009867345.2 Toxicodendron radicans | reverse complement strand
TTTACCTTATATATATACAGATGAGGTATTTTCATGAGATTTACATGTATTAGTTAGAAAGAATAGAATGCATTACATAGGGTTCCCACTATTGAGATTTCAAACACTCAATACCCTCATCATGGTTCTACTACTCTAAGGATTCAACGCATAATTAAATACGATTTACACAATGTAATAAATTGCCTTTTCTTTGATATATTAATATGTTTTACAAAGAGTCAATACCACAAATAGGATTGGCTCTAGGGCACCTACACTAACAGATTTTGCCCGCAATGCCATTGCATCATTTCTTGTCTTCTTATACCTCCTCGTCTTTCAAATAGGAGATTATTGGATCCGTCCAACTAAACGAACGAGCAATTTCCATCAACCCCTCTTCTGGCAGACTTATACTTGACCTCTGAAGAGTCCTGAAGCCAAACGGGCTAAATTGCCGGCCACATAATTCTTCTCTCTAGGGATCTGTTGTATACTGTGGCTCTTAAAAGAATTTAATTCGAGCTTTACCTTTTGAAGATAGGCAATCATTCTACTTTCTTTAGCTTGGTACTCTCTAGAAACCTGGTGCACAACGAGCTGGGAGTCACTGTAAATATTGATAGACTCTACCCTCATTTCCTTGGCCAGCTCAATCCCCATAAGAAGGGTCTCATACTCCGCCTCATTGTTCAAGGCAGCAAAATTGAATCTAACAACACCTCGAAGTAACTGTCCTTTGAGGCTCTCCAATAACAGCCCGCCCCAGCCCAAGCCCAAGCCCAAGCCCAAGCCCAAGCCCAAGCCCAAGCCCCAACCCAAGCCCCAACCCAAGCCCTAACCCTTCTTTCATTGGAAGACCCATCTACAAACAACTTCCATTGCCAAAACAACTTCATTTCTGCTACCTTTGGAGCAACAACCACTTCAGTGCTCGATTCATTCGAGCCCATTTCGCTAGGCTAGTAGAAGAATTCTGAAATAAAGTCGGTGAGTGCTTGCCCCTTGATCGCCGTTTTGGGGAGATACTTAACATCGAGCTGCCTCAACTCCAGTGCCCATTGAATTAATCTACCCGTGCCTCGAGCCTTTGAAGCACTTTCCTTAGAGGGAAATTTGTCAGTACATTAATCGTGTGAGCTTAGAAGTAAGGTTGCAGCTTTATTGATGCTACGATCAGTGCCAAGACCAACGTCTTCATCTCTTAATATCTCGTCTCGGCGTTGACCAATCTTTGACTTACATAATAAATCAGCCACTGAATCTCCGCCTCTTTTCTTACAAATACTACACTGACGACAAAGAATTACACCGCCAAATACAAGACAAGGGCTAGCCGAGAATTGGCTTTGACAGTAGAGGGGTTGGCCGACGTGTTTCTTCAACTCCTAAAATGCTTTTTTGCATTCCTCGGTCAACTCAAACTTCTTATTCCCCTTAAGTGTCTCGAAGAAAGGTAAGCATCTATCCGTTACCTTCGAGAGAAATCGACTGAGCGCTGCTACTCGCCCAATTAAACTTTAACCTGCTTGATCTTGGTCGGGCTCTACATGTTCAATAAAGATTGTATTTTGTTGGGGTTGGACTCGACCCCCAGCTAATTCACCATGAACCCCAACAACTTGCTCAAACCTATGCCAAAGACGCACTTCAGAAGGTTTAGGTGCATCTGATACTAAGGACTGCGAACATCGTAGTTAAGTGCTCTATGTGTTCTTCTGCTTTCTTGGACTTAACGAGCATATCGTCAATATACACCTCCATCGTTTTACTGATATGCTCGCAAACATCTTGTTAACTAACTGTTGGTAGGTCGCCCCTGCATTCTTTAGCCCAAACAACATTGCTTTGTAACAATAGATACCACGGTCAGTTATAAAATAGGTGTTCTCCTCGTCAAGATGATACATAGAGATTTGGTTATATCCCGAATATGCATCCATGAAACTTAGAAGTGCATGCCTAGTCGTTGCATCTACGAGCTGATCAATTCGAGGCAATGGGAAACTGTCCTTTGGGCAGGCCTTATTAAAGTTCGTGAAGTCAACGCAAGTCCGCCACTTGCCGTTAGACTTCTTCACCAATATTGGGTTGGCGAGCCAATTTGGGTATCTTACTTCTCTGATGAAGTTGATACTTAGAAGTTTATCAACTTCATCCTTGAGTGCTTGAGATCGCTTTGAATCCATCGACCTTCTTTTCTATCTGATTGGCTTGGCTTCAAGGGCGATGTTTAATCTATGGCACATAACTTCGGGGTTAATACCCACCATATCTGTGTGCACAAAGGCTAACACATCGAAATGTTTCTTTATAAATTGAGCCAATTGACCCGCCAACTCGCCACTTAGACCGCTCCCAATCTTCAATACTAGGGTTGGGCCTACTTTGGGATCTTCTTTATGAAATCGAGCATCAATTGTATCCTCAATTGGCCTAGGATACGGGCTGGTTTTAGTAATTACCATTGCTCTTTGAATAGGCCATTTGATTACCACGACTATAGCATTGTTATAACATTTTTTTCCTCGACAAACGAGCCTCTGATCACCCCCTATTCAATCAGGAATTGGGAACTTGACGGCTCGACAGCTCGACAACGAATTGAATCCACAGCTTCAAAATCATCCACAAAATCAAACTTGTTCTTTTATTAAATCATTATTTCATTGATTACAATGTAAAATGCCTCTGAAACTGACAACACAAATGGTTTCAAGGGCTTACACCAACACCCGCTGCAAAAGAATCGAGCCGGGGGGTGCTCGGCCCAAAATGGGAAGGCCCATTCAGAATCTCAGAGAAAATAAGGCCGGGAACTTTTCATTTGGAGTATTTGAATGGAACTGCGGTTTTGCGAGATTGGAATGTTGAACACTTGAGGAGGTACTACCAATGATCCAACTCGACTTAAATTTTCTTGGGTTTTAGTAATTTTGTTTTATTTTTGCTTTATAATCGGGCGGAGTCCACCCTTTATTCACAATAAAACGTATTATTCAGTGAATCACTAGATCGATGTAATTTGTATTTTGAATTTGTTATAAGTTGTGTAAAAACTTGAAGTCAGAGGCTTGCCCGGTGAAATGGTATTAAACACGCCAAAGGACGAGCTTAAAGGCGAATAGCCCAAAATCCGGCGACCTGTACCTCAAAAATTAATTGAGAAAAACATGCCGAGAGAAGATCAATTAAACTTCAGCGACCAAGACTTGAGGCGTGTTTAAACGCAAACTCAAAGTCGTCGCAAATACAAGATCTCCTTCAAAACTTGGAAAATTTTGGGATAAGTCTCAAAGTAAATCCAAGTACTTAGTGAATTCGACTTCAAGGAAACACAACGATTCGAAAATTTAAAGGAAAAGAAACAACCCGCAAAAAGCGAGTACTTGTATTAAAAATGCAAAGTTCGTTACAAAAAAAAAAAAGTAAATACAAAGAGTAAAATTATTCAGTAGGGGGCACGGGCTAAGTGGCGGTGGCTGGTTCCGCACTGTTCTGGTTTTGTCCGCCCTCAATGCCATTGCCCTGAAATTGCCATCCGACTCCGTGTCCTCATCATCGGGTTCGTCCGCTTCGGGCTTAGTTTCCTCTGGATAAACAAAGGTACCCCCGAAGGCTTCTCATCGAAGTCTTTCAACCTTGGTCCGATACTGCTTAGGAAGGAAGGAAGAATCTTGATCGGGCTCAGCCTTCCATATGAGTGAGACAAGGTTAACCGAAGTCTCACACAGGTCGGCATTGAAGTCCTTCCTGATCTCCTTCAAGGCGCCTTTAAGGCTGACAATCCTTGCTTTATTTTTCTTGTCAGCCCGTTTCATTTCGAGCTCAGCCTTGTGACTTTTAGCTAAGTCATTTTCCAAGCCTGCAACTCTTGCTTGGGCGGCGGCCAGCTCTTCAGAGACCTTTTTGTTCTCCTCGATAAGGCGGTCCCGCTCCGCGCTAACTTCATTCTTGGTGGTTTTAGAAGCAGCGAGCTTATCAAGGAATTCCCTCTCTTTGGCGGTCATGCCCTCTTGGGCCGTTTTCAAGTTTGCCAGCTAGATATTTAGCTCCTTTACTTGCTCGCTCAGAGCACGGGCTTTGCTGATAGCCTTATCTTTCGAGGCAACAGCGGAGCTGATCGCCTTGCTGGGTTGTTCAAGGGCTTCATAGATGTCCTGGTAAAGAAGGCTGACCATGTCGTTCGCCTGAAGGAAATAAAAGAATAGTTAAGAAGTTGAAAGCGAAAATTGAAGGGTCATGGGTCGATTCTTTATCTTACCTGGCTCACCATTTTCGCCGTGCTGTAAAGGCGATCATGGGCGAACAGTGCTTGAAACTCTCGGTAGAATTTGTCTGTGACCGCCTCCGCAATCATCATGGCCCCGACAGTGACTTTGTCGGGGAGTTGGAGGATGAGTGCATCCAACTTTGTATCGTCGGCCACAGTCTTAACTTGGGCTAGGGAAGAGGTCGCAATGACTTTCCCTTTTCCATGAGATTTTGGGGAAGCCAACTCTTTCCCCTTAGCGTACTCTTTTGAGAGCCGGCTCAATGTAGTCCCTTTCATTTAGACCCATCCAGCCCGATTGTCGGGCTCAGCTGCGACCCTTTTTGAAGTAGGGGCGTTCAATTCACCCCGGGCTGTTTTGTTCTTGTCACTTCGGGGACAACCGGAGCCTGGGAGGCTGCATTCGAAGCCAGGTGAGGCTTGGGGTTGATTTTGATCGCCCCAGAAGAGGGCTCGCCCTATTTTCTCTCCGATTTCAGTTTGAAGTTTCTGGGTCACTGTGCGATCTTTATCCCTACGAGCAAATAGCACAAGCTAGAAATCTCGTAAAGACAATCAGAGAAAGTATAAGGGTTACCTTTAGTTTTGCGGGGAAGGGAGACGTAAGCGATCGTGAATTTGGCGGACTTTGGGCAGAATTCGTATTGTACTTAGTTAGAGAGGTGAACAAGCTGAGTCACCTCCCACTGACTCTCATAAAGTTCGCTGAAACGAGCTAGTTGAGATGTGTCAAAATTGGGGGGAGGATTCCTGTTGCGGTTTGCTAAAACAATGAAAAATCAAAGGGTAAAAAAAAAAAAAAAAAAGAGAGGGCGACGCAAAAATTAAAGGGCGGACATACATGCATCCTCCCTCAAGATGCCATCGTTGCTGCAAGCGAAAAAGAAATAGTCGGAGTCCCAGTTCTTTATCTTACCTGGGATCCCGACTAGCCCTTTGAAATTTCTCCTACCAGTTTTTGACAAGTAAAAGGTGTCATCCTGACCCTTCTTTAACTTATATAAGAAGGCAAGCTCATCAATTGTGAGATCGCCCAGATGGTACACTTTGAAAGGCTATATATAAACCTATAATTATAAGGTATGAGTCCGCCGAAAGTTGGAGCAGAGCGACGTCATAGTAATCAACGACACTCACAAGGAAAGGATACAGAGGGATAGACAGCCCACATCTAAGCAGAGTCTCAAAAATAGCGGACCAGCCTGCTGGTGGCATTTTCCTTAGGTGCCCTACCGACAACTTGAGGGGAGTTTGAATAAAATACTGTTCTCATATTCTGGCGAGATCCTCCTCGGTAATCGAGGAGGATGGTTGTTTCTTTAAAATGGTGTTGGCTTGTGGGTTGATGACGTTTACGGAATTGTCGGACTGTTTGCTAGAGCCAACATCCGAGCCTTCACTAAACAGCTCGTTCAAGCTTGAATCAGAGCTCGACATTTTCTTGAGTATTCTGACACCTGAAACACGAAGAAAGAAGTGTTATTGTTGAGCCTAAAAGCCGAAAACATATAGACACTTGTACTCGGTTCAGGTGTCTAAAGAGCCCAACGTCGAGCTCAAAAAGTCGATTCCTATTACTACGAAATACTGGGTTCCGGTAATGGAATCTGGTTTGGTCGTTTGTTTTCCGACAAGTTTCTTACAAAGAAACCCAGAAGAGTCCTAACAAACTATTCTTACAGTGCTAGCAACTTAATCTACATATTCATGCATAAAGACACCAACAACAATGGCAAGGAAAGAGTGTCAATAACTTACTTGAAATTTCAATGATGTAGCCGGTCGGAAAAAGGCAGTCGGAAGGTTTGAGAAAGTGCAACGAAGATCTGGCAGAGTTTGAGCAAGTGGAGAAGTAGTGAAGGAGGAAAAAACCAAATCGCCCCTATTTATAGTAAATGAGACCTGGGCGGGAACGCATCTCAGTCGTCGATCTGGCGGGCAAATCCTGGCCCTCCTTCAGGGAGTCAATCTGAGCCGTCCAAACCTGACACGTGTCGGTGATACGAAAAAGTAGCTTGGCCAGTTGTTAATGTGACAGTTAAGACAGCTGCATTAAATGTGACAAGATAACTCGACAGTCATCGAGATAAATGATTCAAGATCCCGAGATAGCGAACTCAATTGATAATAGTGTTTGAAGCCCGACAACGATCTCCAAGCATTGGGGGGTAGATGTTGTGTCGGAATTTTCACGAAGAGTTCGTAGGAGTCGGACACTGTTTTTGAAGTCGAAAGGTCTAGGGTGAGCCGAATTAAATTTTGCCTGACGCGTTGTGATCGCCATTAAGTGTTCGATAGTTAGATGGCTCGATTTAATCAAAGAGGTCGATAAGCAGGCAAGGTCGTCAAAATAAGTGAGCTCGCTTGAGAAAGCACAGTCAGTATGGAAGATAGACCTTATCCCCCCAAAAGTCGGGATAAGATTGGATTCAAATTTAAACTAATCGTCCAATCCCCCAAATTTCGGGATTTACTTCCTTTTAAACTTGTAATTCCGGATTTGACGGGCTTTCCTTGTAAAATGTAATACTATAAATACCTCAATTTTCTATTGAAAATGGGTTACAAAATTTATTTAATAACAACAAAAAATGGACATAGGCATTCTGAATTCATAGCCGAACCACTCTAAAAATCATCTTGTTCTTTATTTTTTCGCATTTTATTCATTCTTTGCTAATTATCTATAATCATGCACACACCTGTTCCGATTCCAACAGGGTCAATCGGATCCATCTAGTTGATGCGATTTTCTGCATCAACACATTCCGATATTAAAAATATATATAATTATTGGATTAAAATCTTTTAACTTAAATTTGGTGCTTCAAAACCTTACTTAAACTTTGACTTTATTTATTTTTAGAATTCAAAAATCCCTTACCTCGTTTTGTAACCCTAAGATGAATCTGAAGTTCTCACCAAACTCGAGATTGAAACTAAAGCCCCCGCCGAACCTTGCAATCCTTGGGAGGTAAAAAAACACAAAAAAATTATTGAGCAAATAAGAAGTAATGGCCCTAGGATGTGGTGCCCATTTGAATCTAGACCTTATAAAAGCAAACCATAAGCCTATTCATCCAATTAAAACCATCATGGTTTTATTTAAATTGTTGAAAAATTATTTTAATAATTTAAGTTAAAAACCACATGCCTTTATTACTTTTTACATGTCACTTAAGTTGTTTTAATTTATTAATTATTTAGGATAAACTTTTAGGTATGGATATTTTACTAGATTTTCAATAGTTGAAGTCTTAAAGATTGCAAGGACGTTTAAATAATTAGTAGTTAATTGGCTACTCATGACATTATCTAAATCTTCTGTCCAAATTATATATGATAATGGAATTTTTATGTTAATTAAGTACAATTAAACAAATGATAGATAATTTAATAATGTTCTCAGCATTAAAAAAATTAACCTATCAAATGATGGCAAATGAATGGAGGGAGTTTTCAATATATAATTGTTGTGCGGGGTTTTTTACGTAGAGTCCACCTAAGTTGGTCAATCAGAGAAAAAGTCCAGGGAGGCTGATGGCGAGTCACTTTTCATTTGTGCTTGACTTGGAAGGGTCGCCCAAAACGATCCGACAGATAAAGTTTTCAATTATTGCAGTAAGTCGACAAAAAACCCTAGGTTGCTAGAACGAATGTGTTCGCCAAGGTGATAGCTAGTTGATATGGTAAATCTTATCCTTTAGCAATAATGATATGATCAGACTCAAATTCCAAATTGACACCCAATCCCGTAAATCTCGGGATTAATTTGCTTATTGACGCATAATTCTATTTTGGTTGAACTTGCCATATAAAAGAGAACACTATAAATACCCCATCTTATTAGTGAAAAGGGGATTTTGATTCAATAAAAAATTACAGTGGACGTAGGCATTCATTAAAGAGGCTGAACCACTTTAAAAATCTCTTTGTTCTTTATTTATTGCTCTAATTATTGTTCATTGCTGGTTATTCTAAACTACGTACACATCTGTTCCGGTTCCGATCAAGGTCAACCGGATCTCTCTGGTTGGTGCGAATTTTCGTATCAACATTTTAGCGCTAGAAGGAGGGGCTATCTGCAATAGCAAAAACGTTCACACAAGAAAACAATTTGGCAGACATGGCTGGTACCAGAACATCCAAACATCCAGAAGAACGTGAGAACGAAAATCCTACCCAGCAAGAAGGCGACAACCGTTTGCCACCGGTCACTAAGACTTCCGGGCCTAGACCCTCCGACCCGGAGCGTAGTGAGTTGATAGATATGATTAAATCCCTGACCAATGTAGTGTAGGTTATGCAGCAGGATATGGCGGGGATGAAAAAAGCACAGGAGGCAGAGCTCGACAAACCAGTGTTCACTGAGCCAACCCCAACTGGGAGAAGTCAACAGCGGACTGATCATTCAGGATTGTCTGTACCCAGAAGGTCTCAGCAAGTTCCCGCTCATTTCACCAAGAGCCAGGTGCCTCATCCTGTCAACAATCCAGGAAGGCGACTTGACAAACGGATCATGGGCGCGATGGATCCACCCATGAATGCTCGCTCTATGCACCGAAGAGGTAACCAGCGTGAAGGTTACAACCCAAGCTCAACACAAGCCCGACCATAGGGCCAAAACCACGATTCTTGGTGTCATGGTTTTAACCGGCACCGCAAACAGGTTAGTACGTACGACAATGCTTACTATCCCAGCCGGCAGGCTACAGATTTGTGCACAAGTACGCACAGTCCTTTTGTTCGGACAGAAGACTTTAGGTCCCATTTGATCGAACAGAGAGCCAGCAAGGCTCAGAACCTAAATCCTCCAACCAACGAGCTTGAACAAATGCAAAGAATGCTGGACGATCTCAAAGCCCAATAGGAAATTGCAAATCAGGCGGAAACTATAGTAAGCTCACCATTTTCTAAGCAAATTCACCTAGCGCTCCTCCCCTCGGGATTCAGAGTGCCAGAGATGAAATATGATGGAAGGGGGGAACCAAAGGAGCATCTAGACGCGTTCAACGATTTTACTGAACTACACCAGGTCTTCGACTTAGCTAAATGTCGCTGTTTTGAGGTAACTTTGGTTAGAGAGGCCAAGAAACGATACAAAAGATTAGCTACATGCTCAATTACTTCCTGGCAACAGTTTGCCTCTCTATATCTGCAGCAATTCTAGGCAATGTTGCAATTTTCATTGTCGCTCAGCTATTTAAGCAACATTCGTATTTAAGGAGATTTCAGAGTGAAAAACTAAGGTCGCCAACATTCCGGAAGAATCAATCAAAACATTATTGATTGCGGGGGTGAGGCCGCAAACTGAGTTCTGGAATGAATTGCAGCGAGAGGATAACGTGAGTCTAGCACAGTTTTATAGAATGGCTGAAAAACACCAAAGGATGGATAGCTCATTGGAAGCTCTGAAAGGAGGCCTGTCGGGCAGTAATGTGGATCAGCGACCAGATCGTTCAACAGATAAAAGAAAAGCCTATGATCGGGTTGAAAGACACCGATTCAATAAAAAGCAAAGACCAGAGTTCAGGGAAAGAGAACCAGTAGCCCGATTTGCAGAGTACACTCCATTAGTTGCCTTGCTATCTCATATTTACGAGGTGTCTAACGAGGTGAAGGGCGCTCCCCGTCCAGAGAAAATGAGGGCCTCGTCATTCAGGAGGGACACTTGGAAATACTGTCGATTTCACCAAGATATGGGGCACAATACTGATGAGTGCCGAAACTTGAAAGATGCCCTTGAACAGTTGATAAACAGGGGGCATCTGAGGGATTTTGTCAAAATGGAAGAAAAGGTTGAAGTAAGAGAAAGGCCAACTGAAAATGAAAAAACAAAGAGCTCGCCACGGCCACCGCCATCGCCGCCAGGCAGGTATAATGTCTGGATGATTTATGGCAGGCCGAGCTCAATTGGCAACTTGAGGCATGCTCGGCAAAGAGATGCTCGGGAAGCAAGAAATGGTTCCATCACTAAGGTAATGTTGGTAGGGACGAGGCTGCAAAAAAGGCCCATGGTTGACAGCGAGGTGATAGGTTTCACCAGAGAAGAGAACGAGGAGGATCCCAAGTACTCTCGTGATGTAATAGTGGTGACGACTATGATCGGGAACAACAAGGTATTCCGTTTGATGATTGACAATGGGAGCGCGGTGAATGTCCTATTTTTAGAAGCATTCCGCGAAATGAGGTTCACTGAGCTGCACTTGAAACCTTGCTCAATACCCATTTGTCGGTTCACCGGGAGACATCGTGATCCTGAAAGGGACGATCGATCTTCCCTTAACCATAGGGGAAGGGGATTGTGTAAGAACAGAAATTCAAGAATTCATTGTGGTCGACTGCCCGACGACCTACAACAGAATTTTGGGAAGGCCGTTTTTAGATGACTTTGAAGTAGTGGATTCGGTCCGATGTCAAGCAATTAAGTTCCCAACTGATAACGGTGTCGGAATTCTTAAAAGTTCAGCCGAAGCGGCGAAAAAATGTTACAATGCTGCTGTGGCCGCAGCCAACTGGTGGCCGCAGCCAACTGGTGGCCTATGATTAAAACTATGATTATAGAAGAAATTAGCCCGCAAACTCCAAATTCTGGGCCATTAGAGGATACAATTGATCCTCGTATCCATAAGGAAGACCCCGCAACGGGTCCTATCGAAGAGTTGTTGGATATCCCAGTTAGTGATAAAGACTCGACAAGGGTGCTAAAGATTGGGAGCGGGCTGAGTGAGGAACAAGCGAACAGATTGGTCAGGTTCCTCAAAGATAATTTAGACATGTTTGTCTGGGTACATGCAGACATGGTAGGGATTCATCCTGATGTAATGTACCACAGGTTAAACATTGACCCTATCGGCAAAACCATGGAGGTGTACGTCAACGACATGCTGGTAAAATCTAAAGGAGTTGTTGATCATGTCGAGCACTTAGCCGAAATGTTCGAAGTCCTCAGGAAATACCGGATGCTCCTGAACCCTTTGAAGTATTCATTTGGTGTGGGCTCAGGGAAGTTTTTAGGATACATGGTGAATCAGCGGGGTGTTGAAGCCAACCCCGATAAAATTCAGGCATTAATAAATATGAAAAGCCCGACAAAGGTAAAGCAGGTCCAAAGTTTGACGGGCGAGTGGCCGCCCTCAACAGGTTTGTTTTCAAGGCAACAGACAGATGCTTGCCATTTTTCGAAGTACTGAAAGGGAACAAGAAATTTGAATGGAACGAAGAGTGCGAGAAAGCATTCCAGGAGTTGAAGAAGCACCTAGGCCAACCTCCACTATTATGGAAGACTATCTTGGGCGAGCCTCTCCTCTTGTATTTGGTAGTGTCATTTTTTGCCGTTTGTGCCACACTAATGAGAGAAGAGGCGGGGGTTCAATGGCCCGTCTACTATGTAAGTAAGAGTTTGATCGATGTAGAGACGAGATATCCACAAATGGAAAAACTGGTTTTGGCATTAATAACTGTAGGATGCATGACATGGAGAAACATGATTTTGAGCATGAAATTTGCATATCATCATACAATTAGGGTTTTGTAA
>WYDK02062209.1:1259-11793 GCA_009867345.2 Toxicodendron radicans | reverse complement strand
AGTGAGTATTTATAACCTAATATACTAGAGCATGTGAAGTTATTTTTGTTTTTGCTTTCGTTTGTTATCACATGAATGCCCCTTGCGAGAAGTTAAATTGCATAAGTACCTTTCTTCTCTCCTAGCTCATACAAGGAGTTTAAAATAGTTAAAAAAGTAATTTATTTCTAAACATAACGTGTGGGAAGCATAAATTAAAACTCTTTTTCAAAATAAAAAAATTTAAATATAGGATTTTTAACTATTTAAGATTAATTTTTACGATGTAAAAAACACTTCTGAACTGTCATAGCGCTAATACTAGTGTTAAGGGTTATGATTAGAGAGGTAGGGATATTTGAGGAATTTTGAGGTTGTTTGTTACAAGAAGATTGTGGAAGCTAACAAGATGCTATTGATGTCTATAGTTTAGGTATATTAGGTTATATTTTGAAGGTGTGTAAGTCATGCTGTGAGTAGGATTGGGAAAGGATGGCAAGAGATAAATGGAGAAGAAATGGAGAAACTTTATTGCGATCTAGAGATAAATGGAGAAACTTTATTAGTTATTCTTTAAATTGATTAGGTAATGTAAAAGACCAATTTCCCTAACTTAGTTAACTTTAAATCGTCAAAGAGATTGGAAGGGAGCCGTGCAATACTATAGTATCTTTATGTTTTACAAAGTGACTGTTGAATAAAATAATTAAAATTTACATATTTTATGGAAGTTTATAAAAACAATAGTGTTGCCACTACTGCATAAAATAACTTCAAGGTCAATATAATATATTGAGCATATCTCTTCATAATGTCTGAATATTTAGTCGAGTTTTTGTTGTGAAATAAAACGTATTAATAAAACGTAAGAAATAACTGTGATATATTTTATTGAAAGAATTTATTCAAAGTTTTGACATAAGAATATGGAAAAGCTCATAGCTATCGACGACAGATCAAAGTAATTATTAAAATTGGATAAAGTCTTATCTTAAATAAGAACACAAAATATGAATGAATATCCTCTGTCATCCAAGGGTCCACACGTATCCTATCTCATACCAATCATTATTGTATAATTGATCTTGAACAAAATATTCTTCTTTGTTGTATCTAATGATGAGTTCACGCCTTAGGAGCAGAAGAATCCAGCTGTTTCCATCGAGGAAAATTATGCTCGGAAACGGTTGCACTTCTTCATCAGATAGTATCCTGAAAAATTTGGCTCAACCAAAAGAAGTTGCCTCAGGTCCTCAACACTTGTACTCTATATAATAAATTGGTCTGCACAAATTTTCAAATAAGAAAACACACATTTTATTACTAGGTTGTCAAGAAATTGTATCACTATTAATTGTAAAGGAAATGATGATCGCATTGAATACTTGGGCATCGACAGCCGAGTTGTCAATAAAATAACAATCAAGTATTGATTCCCCATTTCAAAGTTCGATGACTTGATAGATTTGTTGCATGGAGCTATTGTCTTTTCGAAGATTGACTTGCGAAGTGGTTACCATAAGATTAGAGTGTGACCTGGTGATGAATGCAAAACTATGTTCAAAACGCGAGGTGGTCTTTACGAGTGGATGGTCCTACCGTTTGGTTTATCGAATGCGCCAAGCATGTTTATGAGATTGATGAATCAAATGTTTCGAGCATATATTGGCAAGTTTTTGGTTGTGTATTTCGATGACATTCTTGTCTATAGAAGTAACATGTAGTAGCACATGGAGCATCTAAGAAAAGTTTTCAAAATTTTAAGAAAGGCAAAGGTTATTCGCAAATCAGAAGAAGTGCAATTATGTTCTACTGAGGTAACATTTTTGGGGTATGTGGTGTCCACAGAAGAAATCAGAATGGATGAATCCAAAGTCGAGGCGATCTTGAATTGGCCAGTTCTGTAGAGTATCCATGATGTTAGGAGCTTTTTATGGGTTAACGTCGTTTTATAGATGATTCATTCAAAGTTTCAACACGATCATCGTGTTAATCACTACATGTTTGAAGGGTGGAAAATTTGAGTGGATCGAGGAAGCTGAGAAAGCATTTAAGCTTTTAAAGACAAAAGTAACAAAGGTACCAGTGCTCGCATTACCAAATTTTGAGGGGGTGTTCGAAGTACATTGCGATGCTTTTGGAATTGGAATAGGGGAGTACTGAGTGAAAAGACCCAACCAATCTCATTTTTCAGCAAGAAGTTGAATGAAGCTTGGAGAAAGTATTCGACCTATATGATAAAGAGTTTACGCGATCGTGAGAAGTTTGGAACATTGGAGACACTACTTGTACGCCAAAGAGTTCCTGTTACACTCTGATCAATAGTAATCATTAAAATACATCAACGGGCAACATAAGCTTAACTCAAGGCATGCGAAGTGGGTGGAATATTTGTAAGCCTTCACATTTGCTATCAAGCATCAATCCAGGACGATGAATAAGGTTGGTGATGCCTAAAGTCAAAGACATGCATTGCTCATAACCATGGAAGTAGAGGTAAAAGGGTTTGAGGAGTCTCAAAGATTGCACCACGATGACCTTTATTTTGAAAGCATTTGGAAGAGATGCCAAAAGTGACCACATCAACAGTTCTTGCTGCAGGAGGGGTATCTCTTCAAAGGAAACAAACTTTGTATTCCTAACTGCTCGTTAAGAGAAGCGATCATTGAAGAGACTTATAGTGGAGGTTTAACTGGTCATTTTGGAATGGAAAAAATAATGGCCATGATCAACGAAGACTTCTTTTGGCCTCGTATGACAAGAGATGTGAAGAGGTAAGTTGAACGATGTCGGACATGCCGGCTAGTGAAGACTTAGAGCGCCAACAGCTGGCTATACACTCATTTACCAATTCCTATGGCACCTTGGGAAGATTTAAGTTTGGACTTCATGTTGGGTTTGCCGAGGACTCGGAGGAACAAGAATTTGATCATGGCGGTGGTTGATCGCTTTTCTAAAATGGCTTATTTCATTCCGTGTAACAAGACCTTTGTTCATCACATGTCGCAAGACTATTTCTACAAGAGGTCGTTCGTTTGCATGGAGTTCCAAGATCTCTCACTTCAAATCGTGATGTGAAATTTGTGAGCCTTTTTTGGAGGACTATGGGGCTGAAGTTACACTTCAGTTTAGCTCATCATCTCTAGACCGATAGACAGAAAAAGATCAACAATAGGACCTGGTGTTACCACAAGCTGAGTTTGCATTTAACATATGGCCCAACTGCACCACGACAAAGAGTCCATTTGAGGTTGTCAATGGGAGGAACCCATCTACGCCATTAGACTTAGCACTATTACCAGTGTTGCATCACTACAGCTTGGATGGAAAGGAACAAGCCAAAATGATCAAGGATCTGCATGCTCAAGTGAAGCAACATATTGCGAAACATAATGAAATCTACAAATAGTAGGCAAATCATTATCGCAAGAAAGTAGTGTTCCAACCTGAAGACTTGGTTTGGATCCATCTAAAGAATGAAAGATTTCTAGCTAGGAGATTTGGCAAGCTGTAGTCGCGAGCTAATGGACCCTTCAAAGTGCTCGAAAAATCAACAATAATGCCTACAAGATTGAGCTGTGATAATCTTATATTTTCATTGTTTTACATTAGAGTTTATTAGGGTTTTCAATACTTCCCATTTGATTTCAGTCCTGATTTCTACCTAATTTTGTTTATTTTATGTTTCAGGCCAAAACAATTTTGTGGAGCGAAATGTGACGATTTTAAGCCTTATGACTCGAAGAAGAACGAGAATCAGAAGATTGGAGAAGTCCTGAGATGGATTGGAATCGTTCTGAAAGCTCGAATCGATTGGAAACCAAAAGGAATGAAGATTCAAAAGCAGAAGCAGCCAAGGGAAATTCCATAGTTTTAGCATCCAAAAAAACAAGACTTCGCCGCGGTGAAAATTTCTCTGGAATTTCGGGAAAAATTACTTCGCCACGGCAAAGCTGGGAAAATTGCGAAAAAAATGAAAACGCACCGGTTTGTCGAAGAGGCATTTTATCCTAGGGTTTTTTGCTACTATAAATTAGAAAGTTAGAGTTATTAAGGGAGAGTTCAACCATGGAGAGTGGGTTTTGAAGAAATGAAGAAAGATTGAAGATCCGAGCCATTTTAGAGAAGATTTCTTATTTCTCTCATCTCATTTTCATGATGAACTCTAATTGACCTACTTTGTATTGTTTATTCATAGTTGTAGTATGAACTAATTTGTTTTAGTTAGGGTTTTGATGGATCCTTGTTTACAATGATTTAATCTATAATATTCTTGTTATTTGAAGTTCTATTGACATGATTAATTGTTTATCTTTGTTTTAATGCATTTGAATGTTGGGTTTTTGTTCAAATGGTTTGTTGAACATTATGAGACTGAGAAATGATTCATGTGTTTGTTTCTTGAGATAGATACCCTAGGCTGAGCGAAAACTAGAGACAATAAATGCGACCTTTGAAATCTAAGATGAATTCCATTAGCTTAAGAGACCTTGAACTATTAAACTTCAAATTATGGGTTCGGAAGGTTAATAGGAATAGGTGGCGTGGTATAATCTGAGAGGGAGTGCCAAACACCTTAGAGAATTTGATTTTTAATCATTGCCTTAGAATTTGGATTAATAGGATGCATGGATAATTAGCTAGGTTTGAGTAACTTGGTGAAGTTATAAAACCCAAACTTCTTTGTCTTGACTAGTAATTCACTTTTGTGTTAATTTTAGTTTTAATTGAAATTTCAATACTTGTTAATTATTCACTTTAGTTTAGATAACCATTTCCTGCCAATCCAATTTTTATATGCTTCAATTAGTAATAGAATAGAGAATTCGATAATTAGGACACAATCTATGTGGGACGATACTCTACACATCACTATTATTACTTTTTGCGACTAGTGCACTTGCTAAACACACATCTTAGTGCACATCAAGTTTTTGGCGACTATGGAGTTTTAGGTACCTTCAATGTGTCTGATTTGTCACCATATCTAGAAGAATACAATGGAGAGCGAGCAGAAGAAGACGTCGATTCTAGGTTGAATCTTTTCAAGAGAGGGCAAATGATGCAAAAACATCACTACAAATCATCGACGGCGACTTGAGAACAAAGCAAGTTGGGTGGCCAGTTAAGCGAGTCGACTGAGACTGTGGAGCAAGCTTAGAAGACTTGGGAAATAAATAAATGTAAATGGGTCACTTTTGTTTTAATGTTCTAGAAAATGGCACTTGTATGTAGGAGAATTAAAGTAGGGACACTTGTCATTAGGGTTATTAGGATTGGGACAAGTGTGTGTTTTCTGTTAGGGTTTTTTTTAGGGTTTTGTGCGCCTATATAAGGGCACTATTCATAATGTAATTGAAGCTTTTGGAGAAGAAATATACAGAAATTTTCAAGTAACCTTTGTGCTCACTTTTTTAGGATCCTTTGTGGATTTGTCGTCCTTCGTGGCCATTTATCAGTGAGTCCTTAGTGGGCTTGCTTTATCCTGTGTGGGTGTCTATCATCATTGATCGGTCGGTCAACACCACTAACGCATCATTCATGGTAGGAACGAGGTTACCCCCTAGTTCCTTGCATCATTGATGATCAACAGCGTCTTCCCCAGAAGCCACTCTACGACCCTTGCCACGACCTCACCGGCCTCGACAACAATTTTGTTCAATCATCGATAACAAGCATTTGCTCTGATACCAAATGATACCGAAAAACAATAAAGAGATGACTGAATACTCAGGAAACAATTGATACGAAAAAAATCACTGACGAATTGTATCAAGATTTGTATACTGGATTGGATAAAACAACCACAAAAGTTTCTCAATAATGCATTCAATAAAAATATAATCAAACTTATCTTCTAGGTTACAAAGACTCTTATTTATACTAGAATTATTCTTAACTAACTAGGAGAAGAATAAACCTATTAATTGAAACAAATCTTATTCTAATATGGAAAACACCTAAAACAAAAAATTGAATTTATTTAGGAACTAATAAAATAAGAAATTAGGAATATGAAAGCCTAAATATAAGGAAATAAATTCTCTACATTAGATTATTTCATTTATAAAAAATATTTTTTGTAACAATGGTTAAATATTTTTTTTTTTACTTTCGTAACATTTCTTATATGTGTCTTTAAAATTCAGAAAACTCTCTGTTGATGCAAAAACTCGCACCAACCAGAGAGATCCGGTTGACCTGATCGAAACCGGAACAGATGTGTACGTGGCTTGAAAACCCAGCAATAAGCAGTAATCAATAGTAATCAACACAAACAAGTAAAGAGCAAACAAGATTTTTAAAATGGTTCAGTCTCTATATTGAGAGCCTAAGTCCACTGTAGCAAGAATACTTTTTTATATTGAATAATCTATGAAAACTTCCAACCTCTCGGAATCCTCTCCCTTCATATTTTTACAGGGGTTTTTATAGTGTTCTTTCATACAAGGTAAGTGGAACTTAAAACGGAACTTTATCCCAGCAAGGAAAACAATCCCGACATTTATGGGATGAGATGAGAATATGGAATTTGAATCAAATCATATCTCTATCACCAAGGGATAAGATTTGTCATATCAGCTTACTGTGATCTTGTTGAACACCTTTCGTTGTTGCGGCTAGAGTTTTATGTCGACCTTTTGGGCGGTCTCACCTGGCGGGCCGATTTGGGCGAGCTTCTTGGATTTACAAAGACCAGCTCGTCAACCTCCCCAGGCATCACTCCCCAACTGTTAGCTTTAGGCGGGCTATTCTGAAAAACCCCGCACAACACTCTCGAGTAAATTATCCATGTTGTTTACACTTTATAAAGATTATTTCACCATGCAAATATTATTTCAGGAAAAACATAGATAATAATTCATTTGAAAAATAACCACTAGGGAAGAGCAAAATTAGATTTCATAAGTCAACATAGCCAAGCCCAAATATACAGTCTAAAGTGGTGTAAGTGTATTTATAACAAACAGCAGATAAAGTAATAAAATTTTATTCTCCATAAACTAATATTAATTTACGGTTTAAGACTAATTTCAATGCTTAATCATGATCAAATGTTTGGCTATAATTTATTAACCATAATCAAACGGTACCCCCACCATTAGCCAATAACATAGTGGAGCCCTTAATGACATTATAATTAAGTAGTTAATTAGCAAGTTTAACAGGATTCTCCTAATAATAATTAATAGGCATACATGCATATTCCAATTTGAGCGATTAAATTTGTCATCCAGCTTGTTTTCCCTTGCGGCCGAGGAATTTATTTCAACATTTGTGGTTTTGCTACGAGAAATCTCATCACCGTCAGGAAAGGGTAGGGGTTTGTGGAACTTCAAAATTGTCTCCATCAGTATCTGTTTCAGAAATTTGAGCATTCTTTCCATTATCCTCATACTTGTACAAAGAAGCACATGGAACCAGTTCATTCATGAAAAGGTTTTCCCATCTCTGGTTCACTTTCTTCTCCTCGATTCTTCTTGACCTCCAAATGCCTACATGCCCCATATGACAATTTAAAAAATCCCTGTAGGAAAATGCTATATAAACTTAAAATAATGTATATATGCTATGTATCCCAAGTTTATATAGCAAGTTTGTATCACAATATGACTTATTGTGATGAATACTTCTAAAACAACAATATTCCTTGGGATGCAAAGCTTGAGACGTTATAGACTTAGAATGTACATATCTAGACTTTTTCAATAGTTAATTCATATTTTTTCATTAACTTTATTTGAATGGTATTGCTGAAAAGTTATATTGCATTTATAATCAATCAATGTGATGGATTGATCCCTTTATAATATTAATCATAATTATTTGAAGACAATGAAAACAATGTACGTTAAATTTATTCTTTTAATCTATTTCTGATTGTTTATCCTTATATTGGGACAGTATGATATATTTTTTCTTCGAATTAACATTATTCCCTCATATGCGAGTTAGCTATTTAAACATATAGATAGACCATATAACAATTTGATGTATATGGTTTTCTAGAACTCAGAAACAAGGTAAATGATTTGCTGAAGTACAAAATTGAACACCAAGCATGGAATTCTAAGATGTATAAACTATAACAATTTGATGACGAAACACTCCAAAGATTGCTAAACAGTACCCCCTACTCAATTTTTGGAAGAGTGATGCATAGTGCATAGGCAGAATAAAGTTTTATAGATTGCACTAAAGCAATTCTAAATGAATTTGAGAAGAGAATGATTCTTAATTATCTCATAGGGTTTTTAAACTTAATTTGAAGGTTCTTAGTTCTTACTGTATTTATTGTTATTCAATAAATTCTTCAGTCCAATTTACTTTTAATCTTCCTTTTAATTAAATATTCATGCCTTATATTTTGAGGTAATATACATAATTAGTATAGATCAAAACCCGGTGATGAAGACTTAATTTTTTTTTTTTTTTTTTGGTTACAAGAAGGGGCTAAAGCCCAAAAAACAAGAAGTTAATGTGGAGGAGTAGAATGCCCCTCAAGTAAATCTTGAGTCAGAAGCATCTTGAGATCATAGGAGGAGAAGTTAGATATTGAATACCAAGTGGACGCTCAAAGCTGGATTTAGCCAATCAGTCAGCACATTGGTTGTTATCTCTGGATATGTAGCTCAATGTAACAGTCCAAGAATTGTTGTAAAGAAGAGAACGGAAACGGTGCATAAGGGAGTCCTACGGAACATCTTTAGATTTCTTCACGTCAACAAATTCAACCAAAAAGAGAGCATCTATTTCCAGATGAATATTAGAATACCCCAACCCAGTAGCAAACTCCAACCCAATAATATCAGCCCAAATCTCCGCAGCAAGGGACGTATAGAAACCAATATGGTATGAGAAACCAGCTATCCAACAACCATTATGATCTCGGATTAAGCCTCCTGCAGTAGCTATATCAGTACTCAACGAACACGCTCCATCAGTATTGAGTTTGATAATATTAATAGGAGGTACGTGGCTTCTATTTTCCAAACTGATCACTCATAGGAACTTGTTTCATAAGGTGCATGTCCTGCAAAATTAAATATGTGACAACTGCTGGCACTTAATTACCAGTCTTTGATCCTTAATTCTTTTTGCGATTTCTAAATTATTTTATCCAACCATGTGATTCTGATTCCAGTTCAGACGAAGAAGCTTCAATGATAACTTCTACAATCAAATAACTTGGTAACTTCTCCTTTTAACTTACATACTGTATTTAGCTATTTCGGGGAATATCGTTTTACATTTTCACGTAGTTAATGCTATTGGCTCCCAAAAAAAAATCCAGTAATTCAATCAC
Source organism: Toxicodendron radicans (assembly GCA_009867345.2). Taxonomy (NCBI): domain Eukaryota; kingdom Viridiplantae; phylum Streptophyta; class Magnoliopsida; order Sapindales; family Anacardiaceae; genus Toxicodendron; species Toxicodendron radicans. The sequence continues at coordinate 2,507 of WYDK02062209.1, read as the reverse complement.
GTTCACATAGATGATTAACATAGTGAGTTTTAATTAAATTTTATGTTATGATAATCATTGTGTCTTCATATACGCTTTTTTTATTTTCCCTTTTTTGAAAATTACAAATATAAACCAAACCACAAAATAAATATCCCGAACTGGGATTTGATCCCGACCTTTCTTCCATTACTCCGACAGATCTAGCTAGCTATATATAATATATGTAGCAAAGATGCTTACACTGAGATATGCTTTTCTGTTGAGGATTTTCTTCATCATCTGGCTCATCCTGTGTTTTACCTGGAGAGTGGAGAAGAAGAGAACCAAGAAAAAAAAATGGAAAAAAGAAGAGGAGAAGGAATTAAGCTTATCTTAAACACATGTAAGAACTATTTATAAGTTGAAAGAAGATCATACAGGTTGATTTGTAGTTCCCATGGCAATGTTTTTTTCTCCCTGAGCTCATCAACAGGCACACCTTAGGAGAAAAAATATAACCCGGTTCAATAAAAGGAACAGTTAATTTATAATAAGAAAAGATTATGATAGAATAAATATTTTACTACAACAATGGAGATTAGCTCCTTTTTCTTTTAATACCTTAATTCAATGAAAAGAATGTTGTCAACCTATAGTAGAACTCTTATAATCATTAGAAGGGTAGCCGTTGCCTGAATTTAATAAATTAATGATTGTTAATTATTTTACATGATTAAAGTGATAAAACCATCCAATAAAAGAAAGGGTCATATTGTTAATTTTCAAAACCACCTCTTATGTTTGGTGGTTATTGATAAATAATAATCGGTAGATATTCATGAATCATGGTGATGGGTAGAAGATTAATGAGAAAAATTGATAACTTTGTAACGGGCATGTCATTATTATATCATTGAATGGTCTTATCATATCATCCATATGATCCCATGTAAATATTTTTTATATATAAATATAGCTGTGTAATATGCACTAAACCTATGATAGTGAAAATTTTATGAATTCTTTGGCTAACCCTAGGATTAATATTTAATATTCTTACACTTATAAATGATAAGATGAAACAGGTCAAGATAACTAGTACTCTTGAATAGGGGTGTCAATGAGTCGAGTCAAGTCGAGTATCTGGCTGCTCGAGCTTGGCCAAGCTTGAGATGTTAAGCTCAAGCTCTATGTCAACACCTAATAGGGGTAGCTCGAGCAATTGTCGAGCCCAAGTCGAGCTCACCAACATCAATGGAAGAAGAAGAAAAAATAGCATAAAAAGAA
>WYDK02062102.1:0-11813 GCA_009867345.2 Toxicodendron radicans | reverse complement strand
AATTGGATGTGAGTAGAAATGAGAGATTTGTGCCCAATTTATAGGAAAAATGGGAAGACTATTTGACAAAAAATACCTCTCCAACAGTTATAAAACGGCCATATTGTGGGGGTATTCTTGGAAAAACAAACAAACACAAAAGACAAAAAAAGGTCACTTACTCACTTAAAAGAGAAAGCAAAAAAAAGGCTACCTAAAAAAAAAGCAAAAAAAAAAAATGGAAAAAAAAGTAGAAAAAGACAAAAAAAAGGGTCAACTGAAGGCCAATTTTTGGTCGGGTTGGCGGGTTAGGGTTGTGTAACCCAACCCGCCTTACAATAACACATTGGCCTGACCCTACTATTGTTCATTGGCCGGGTTGGCCCTGGCTAAACCGGGTTAGGCCGGGCCAAAATTTTCACCACTAACCACAAGAGTAATAAAAGTTAAGATCTCAATTTTATCATTGTGTGAGACCTTGAGATTTTATGAAATTATAAGAATAAAATCTCATAGAGTACCCTTATTACTCTATTCTGTTTCTTGAAATTTTGTTTAATGATTTCTATCTTAGAGTGTTGCCAAAAGATTAAGATAAATTCAATCTGTTGGGACATTTCTGGAAAAACAAATTAAATGAAAGTTGAATCGAGAAAAGATGAAGATTACAAATTTTGGATTATCACACTGTAATCATGTGTATTCATTGGTCGACCAATTATGTTTTGCTTTTATGTAAAGAGAAAACATAATTACAAACATAATTACGAATACAACATTTTTTTTATGAGATCGTTTGAGAAAGAAGTGATAAGTAATCTAGGGTATTGCATACTACATACAACCTAAGTTTCATTATTCGAGAAGTTATATATTCCTAACAGATATGTCTAATATGCTCTCGATGTATGCATGGTCACACGACATATTTACTGAAGTATGAACCTTGAAGAAGCACTGAGAAAAATAGTCTCATCATGTGTGAGTGAGAGATATTGGATATGGGTGGGACATCCATGATGAGACCCACCCAAATGAATGTGTATTGAGTAGTTACCACTTAAAAATAAACTTTATATATAAAGAGTTTTTTATTTGAAAAACTCTGATTGAAAAACTCTAGCACTTACGGTGAAATATTTTACACATTTTCTCTTTGACTACGACAATTTTTTGGAAACAGAATACTGCATACTCTGCTTAGGATGGAAGGTATTTATGTTGTGATTTATCGATTGTAGTTCGTTATATTTATTTAATGTGATTACAATATATGATATGCAATATGATCTTTGGCGGTAATTTACGTAATTACCAACACTGTCAGTGTCTTATTGCCTTCTTTATTGTTCATATCTCATATATCTTATTAAAGTCTTACAGAGTAAGCAATCATCTAGCTATTGTAAAGTCACTGCAATTTTTTTATGCAACATGTGGTAAAGTCATCTAGTTGTGTTGAAGTCACTGGGTTGAAGATATTTTCATAGGAGCATCGTCGCGATCAATTCCTATAATTGTGGTTGGTCGGATTGTTGATGACAGCAGATGGGATCATTTCTTGGCTACTTTCAACACCATTCAAACAGGGTGACTTGGAAGCTCCATAATAAGAGAAAGCCATCATTTTTTATCACTCATTTGCAGTTCGAATTGCTAAAAACCAGTAGAAAGGAAGACAAACACTTGTAGAGCAGAAACCGACTCGTGCTCAACATTATCATCAACTGCACACCGTTTGGTATAATAATTTTATATTAGAGAGTGAATAATTGAAGAAAAGTAAGCATTAGAAATAGTTTTTGTTTTCCTTTGGTCTGAAGAGGATCAAATCAATTTTCAGACGAGAACAAAACAGGGCAACTAATATGACCATCAGAATACGGTAGAGATGCAAGAATTAAACAAATTTGTAGAACTACGAACATCAGAAACTTCACAGTCTAACGATTATGCTCCGAAACGATTGAAGAACTAATGTCTTTGAACACCCCATTCTGCAGTCTTGATATCTTTTATTGGGCAGATATAATTGTCACCTTTCCACACTATTTCATTCTCACTATCATAATACTCATTACCATCATACTTCGAGCCAATCAGGATCATCTCCTCCACAACAAGTGGGTAATCTTCTTCCTTTCAAGAGGTTTCTATCTCCTGCTTAACATCAGGACACGATCAATCACTTCTCTGATCTTACAAAGAGAATTTTGTTCAATTCTGTTATTACAAAGAGAAGAAAGCTGTTCCGTTAGAGTCTCAGCTAGTACCGTCAGTTTTAAGCCATACACTGTGTTTCATTAACAAGTATTCTTCTTAAAGCAGTAACAAAAGTAGCATTGTGTTCATGGACTCAAGTACATCAATTGAAGGTCTCGAATAATTTCAACAGTAAGGGCTCATTCTCTTGATGGCTTTCTTACTGGAACTAAAATTTCCTCTTTCTCACAAAATATGTAATTACATTTAGAAGTGAAAGCCCCTTCCACCGCAGCTTCACGCCGCCATCCACGCTTTGTGGAGAACTGAAGTAAGGGTATCAAGAACGAGCCCTACGTGGTCGACGGAGATCTGGAGTGAGCTTCTGTTTGAGCAGGATTAGGCCCTGGATCAGGTTGGTGAAGATGAGCTTGGGGATTGGCAAAAGACAGTGCTCAAAGGGCTCCTTCCATGGATAAATAAGGGAATCCAGATTTGGATTGGGGTCCGGATCTTCCCGTGAAGACATGGATGGCTCAATTGAGTCTGTCATTCTTTTAATTAAAAAATAATACTTGGAAAAAAGTGAGCGAGTGACTGAGCTTTGGCAAGAGAAGAGAAATCAAAAGTGTTTATAGATTTTTATCTACAGAGAAACGAAATGAATCCGTTGTTGCCGAGTAGGAAATTAATTATGTGGTGTTGGGAGTGCTTAGACTTATTATAGCCTTTACAATATGAGATAACTAATACTGTAGTAAACTCTTGGCAGCTTCTTCTGCTCTTTAATTGAAGGGCAATATTTTCTATTTCATTGACATAATTATAAATAATGTATTTTAAGTATTAACGGAATATAAATTTTGAGTGAAAAAGTAGTATTTTGAAACTTTTTAATTGAAAAAGTGTCATTAAGGCAAACCTTGAGTGGGAAAAAGTGATTTACTCATAAAAAAAAATATGAAAGCTGCAATGGGCTTGTATAAGCCTCCTCCGAGTTATAAGTTATAACAAGAAAGGTTGTGGGGCTTTTATGTCAACTCAAAAAATTTGTGACGATATTAATTATTTTTATGACAATTATTATTAAGTATTTATAATTATTCTGTAAAATTAATTTATTCATAAATTAATTACTCTATTACAATTACTACTAATTGTTTAGATCGATTTCTTTTATAATTTATAATATTAACTGATTCATAAATAATTACTTTATATGGTACAGTATAGTTTTAAAATTTATAGTGAATTTTCTATTATAAGAAAGTTGTTTGCTTGGATTGATTCATATTAAATGATCTCATAAGGTATAAATGAAAAAAATCATTTAAAAATAAAATAAAATTGAAGATAAGGGGTATATAGTAATTATTGTAATTTGCGGAAAACCGACAATGACGTTTTGATTTATCCATGGACAGAGAGAGGGAGATCAAGGAGGGTTAGTTGACCCTTCTTAAGTTTTAAATTTTTCTAACAAGTTTTTACAAATTTACCCTTAAATGAAACGTAAATTAAAAAATAAAAAAAACCTTCAATCTACCAAATAAGTTAAACTCTCATTTTTTTTTTGGCTGTCAAACTCAAAACTAAACCCTTTTTTCTCTACTTCCCAGGCTAATTCTTTCTCTTCAACAACCTAGGTTTCAAATTTTTTTCTTTCATCCACACTAACAAGTGTAGTTTTCTCCCACCTATCAAGCCAACAAACCCCTTTTTTCTTCAATTTGTCAGGTAATACTAATACATGTGATATTTGTATTCTTTTATTTTGAAAGTTTAAGGTTAAATTATAGATTAGGATTTAGAAAGATAAAATTGCCATTGAGACCACAACTTGTACTATATATATATATTGAAGTTAGAGGAAGTAAGAAGATATTTTTTAAAGTTATTTTGGAGTTTGGTAATATCATCATCTGTCACTGTGTTAGAATTCAACAGTAATTAACGGTGTTAGTTTAAGGGTAAGAACCTAGTATAAATTCAACCAAATGTATCAACTTAGGATTTCGGTAAACCTCGGGTGGGAACATGTCATTTGCTTTTTTTTAATATCTTACAAACCCAATTACAATCCTTACTCGAACCCTGACATCCCTAATTAAGACCATGTCATGGTCACTATATATGTTATGGAAACTAATTCCATGAATCTTAGGTGATCTTATTTTACAATACAATTAAAATATTGAAAGTTATTTCTACTATTAAAGATTCGTTGAATTCACACGTTGAATGAGTGAAATAAGCACAATTCTCATAACACACCATGCCTTGATTATGTGAATTTTTCAAAATCTTGATCAGAATTCTTGACATGAAGAATTAATGCACTGAACACAAACTATTAGCCAATCTTTTTCCCATCAACTTTCGGATTTTAGAAAAATCATGGCCATATATGTATATATCATGTCACAAATAGATCATGTTTTGTTAAAACGAAATTAATCCTAGTTTCTAATAAAGCTCAAGTATCCAGAGCGGAAACAATCCAAGTTTCTAATGACACTACTCTACCTATGGTGTATAATAGAGTTCATGTACATTGTACTCTCACATTCTCTCGTAACATTTAATTCATTCTCACCCTTATATTTATGAGTAATACTATACATACAACATTTTTATACACCATTTCTCATACAATATGATGTGACAAAAGATGATTCGGTGAAAGTTTATTTTTACATTCAAATCAGAATATTTGACATGAAGAATGCTCTATACACAAAATTCTAGCCAATCTCTTTCCCATCAACTTTCTACAAAATTTTGTGTTTAGTAGATTCTTCATGTTAGAAATCTTGATTAGGATTTTAGAAAAATCACAACCATATATTTATACATCAATTCTATCAATTATAATGGTTCTGATGATGTCCTTGGGTGCATTATTGTAGGTTGGTGGAGTTCCACATGGTCTGCCCTCTAGCAAGAAATCTAAACATCAAAATGAATTATTTAGAAAGTAAGATGCATCCATTCCTGTACATAACATATTCTCTTTCTAAGAAATTTCCACCAAGCTGAAAATTTGGTAAGATGTATTGTAACATCAAGCTGGAGTCCACAAGGTTGAAGAAAGAGTCTATTACTGCAGGATCAAGTGATTGATTTCACATACAACTCAGACGTTACTGCAGGATTTCGGAAAAATCAAGACTATATATATTTATCACTCTGGCACCGATAATGTGTCCTTTGGAGCATTGTCTGTAGGCTGGTGGAGTCTTGGCCACATAATCTGTCTTCTAAATTAGAAATTAATGAAACTCTTATTTGAAATTATCAGAGCATCAAAATGTATTATTCTCAGATCAGAGCACCAAAAAGTATTAAATTTGTGCAAAACAATCTTCTGAAATTACAATTAAGTAATAGACTATCATGATTTCATGTTATAATGTGATTCATATGTTTAATTTTTTTTATTAATATAAAATCAAGATTTTTGCTCTTACTATAAATGTTATGGAAACTAATTCCATGAATCATTCCAACAAATTTCCGGGAAATTTTGGTTAAAACAATTTTTAAAATACTAAAAGAAGAACAATTCAATATAATTAGATTTAGTATTTCTTAATTGACCAATATATTGAATTAACTCATCAATGCAATTTTCATGTGAATTCTGACAAAATATTTGGAATATAATATTAAACTAAATACTTTGAAATTTGGTTTTTGGTATGTTAAACAGATTACATGATAAGATTCTCTTATGCCATTATTTCTAATTAATTACTAATTAGTAATGTTTAGATGCTTAAATTAAATTACTTGTAAATTGAGAAAGAAATTATAATAATTTTAATTAATTAAAGCAAGAGTAAACTACTTTTTCCCACCCATGGTCAGGATAAGATCAAATTCGAAATTCAAATTGATCGCTCAATTCCTAGAAATTCAGGATTTAATTCATTATGAAAATGTAATCCCGGATTGGGCGGACTTTTCATATACATTGTAATATTATAAATACCCCACTTTCTATTGAAAAAGGGTTACAATTTTTTTAGTGAATAAGAGCAACAGTGGACGTAGGCACTTAAGAAAGAGGCTGAATCACTTTAAAATTTCTTGTGTTCTTGATTGTTTCTTGCATTTTATTATCCTTTGCTGATTATCTATAATCATGTAAACATCTGTTCCGATTCCGATCAAGGTCAATCGGATCTCTCTAGTTGATGCGAATTTTTGCATCAACAATATTGACTTCATATACACTGTGCTTACCTTCTCTCATAATTTTTAATTCGTTCTAACACTTATATTTATAAGTATTATATGAGATATTAGTCTTCTAGTAGAATTCTCGTTATATTCCTAATAGAGCTCTTGTTGTATCTATTCATAATAACATTCTCATTCTTTATAAGAGTTATATTCCTCTTTAAATTAACTTTTAAAGAGATACAATTCTATAAGGAAACATCAAGAAAAGCAAGTCATAATATCCCAACGGTGTGCGTCCAAATTATGAAGGGCTTGTTTGGAATTTTTTTACATTTAGATCAGAATTCTTGACATGAAGAATGCTCTAAACACAAAATGTCAGCCAATCTCTTTCCCATCAACTTTCTACAAAAAATTGTGTTTAATTAGTAGGTTATTAGAGTTAGAAATCTTGATTCGGATTTTTAGAAAAATTACAACCATATATTTATACATCAATTCTAATGGTTTGATGATGTTCCTAATTGGGTGCATTATTGTAATTTGTGGAGTTCCACCTGCCTTCTAGCAAGAATATTAAATTTGTGCCTTATTGTAGGTCGATGCATTATTGTAGGTTGGTGCATTATTTAGAAAGTAAATGTTATTGATTATTGCAATTTCTAATTATGTTATTAATCATCCTAATGTATCGTCCACTTCTTTTTCTCGTTTTTCAAAAAGTTTAGAATTATTTAGCCCACGTAATATTATAATTAACATTTATTGTAATTAATTAATACACTTTTAATTTACATATGCCTAGCTAATTAAGTATAATTTACCACTATATTCATTGAGAATAAGAAATGACAATGATGTATTGAAATTTATCAAAATTTGGTGGTTGGTTGTTGTCCATCAAAATTTAATAGAATTGTTGGGTTTCCATCTGGGATGATGTTTCCGAGCTTTTAACTTATCAAACTTTGGTGGTTGGTTGTTATCCATAAAAATTTAATAGAAATGTAATGAATTTATGATGTTTGACACCAATTTAATTTCTGACAATTCTATTAATCATTCTGATACCATATAATTGTAGACTGGTGGAGTAGTCTCTCTTAGCAAGTTATGAAATCAATTATTCTCAAATTAAGATGAAATTAATTATCCAAAAATAATGAAAATTTGTGCCAAAATCATGTTCTGAAATTACAATAAGTAAAATAGACATCAATAATTTCATCTTATTGATTATTGCATTTGCTTATATATTAATCATCATATAATAACCAATAATAAAATCAAAACCTTAGTTTTGGTAAATAAAAAAAAAATAGAAATTGCCAATAGGATCGATCGATCCAGATCAAATAGAGATATATTTGATTTTTTTTATAAGATAATCCATGTATAAAAAGACCTATTTACTCTTAATGAATTAAGAAGTAAAAAGTGAAATAGTAATCTTCTTTTATTATCATTATTGATTTTTTTTATTAATATAAAATCCAGATTTTTGCTAGTTATATACTTATATTATCTATTCATAATAGGATTCTTATTCCTTATAACATATATATTCCTCTTTAAAGAGAAACTAAATGTTACTGTTTATCGTAATTTCTAATTATGTTATTAATCATCATAATTTTTTATTTATTTTAATTTCCAAATTTTATTTTCCACGCGGCTCTAATTTCTAATTCTCTTATTAAATATTCTTGCACTCAAGTAGTAAATTATTCTTGTATTTTGAGTTCAGTTTTAATCACCCTAAAAGAAAATTAACCTGTTTTTCTTGCTTTCTCTCATCCTTCTCTTCTTGTTCCAACAACCAAAACCATGGACTTTGTTGTTGAGCCTGTGGTCTCTGAACTCTTTAACGGATTGTTTAAGATTTTGGGGTCCAATGAGGTGCGGGACTTTGCCCGGAACCTTGTTGGAGGGGTAGATTCAGAGCTCAAAGAGATGAAGAAAAAGTTGCTGATGGTAGAAAAGCTTCTTCGCAATGCAGAAGACAAGCAACTGACGGATGGGTGCGTAAAAGACTGGCTTGACAATCTTCAAGACTGGGCTTATGATGCGGAAGACATACTGGATGAGTTTGCCTACGAAGCTTTGCGACGCAAACTGAAGGCAGAACACCAACCGAGCTCCAACGAGGGGTTGAGCTGCCTCTCTGCTTGTTTCAGTAGCCCCAAGTTCAATGTCCGCCTGGGGTCCAAGATCAAAGACATCACTAGCCGCTTGGAACAACTGCGACAGGAAAGATCAGATGAACGTGGATTGCAAGAGCTTTCTAGAGGGACATCAAGCAATGCTGCAGTAGTGCTAAGACCAAAGGAAAGTTCAAGCGTCGCACCTGAAAATGTTGTTTATGGTAGAGATAAAGATGAAGCCGAACTACTTGATATGGTGATCAGAAGCGATCGACCAAGTGATGCTTACTTTCGAGTGATAGCCATTGTCGGCATGGGAGGGATCGGCAAAACGACAATGGCTCGAGCGGTGTACAATCACAAGGAATTGGAAGGTTTCAAGTTTGAGGAAAAAGCATGGGTGTGTGTTTCAAACAATTTTGACGTTCTCACTATCTCAAAGAATCTCCTTGGGTCATTAAAAGGCCCCTCGTTCTCCATTCCAAGTGCTTTAGATGGCGTGCAAGTTGAACTGCAGAAGGAAGTAAATGGGAAAAAATTCTTGATAGTATTAGACGATGTTTGGGAGGTAGACTACAGTAAATGGGAACAGCTTATGTCTTCCTTCAAAGCTGGTGCGCCTGGAAGCACGATGATCGTCACAACACGCCATGAAGATGTTGCAAAAACAGTAAGATGCTCCCATATTTACCATTTAAAGCTTTTATCCGAAGAAGCTTGTTGGTCCTTGTTTGAGGAGCATGCATTTGCGACTGGTACATCTGCTGATGCTGATCTAATTACCGATTCAATTCGTAAGAGAGTTCTCGAAAGGTGTAGTGGTCTACCTCTGGCAGCAAAGACCCTCGGTGGTCTTCTACGCTTTAATAATTGGGAAACAATATTAGACAGCAAAATATGGAACTCATTTAAAGAAAAAAGTTCTTCCTGTATTAAAATTAAGTTATCTCTATCTCCCTTCGCATTTAAAAAGATGTTTCGCATATTGTGCGATTTTTCCAGAAGACTACGAATTTGAGGAAAAGGAACTTGTGCTTCTATGGATGGCAGAAGGTATTGTTCAACCATCTGATGAGCAATTGAACGAGACAGATCAGTACTTTAATGATTTATGTTCAAGGTCGCTTTTTCAAAAATCAAGTAATAATGGTTCTAAATATGTTATGCATGACCTTGTTTACGACCTAGCTGAGTGGGTTTCTAAAGAATTCTGTTCCAGATATGAGAAACCTATTATCAAGCTACCAGAAAATGTTAAAAGAATTCGTCATTTTTCTTATATTTCTAATGAATATGAATTAGAAAAGAAATTTAAAGGCTTGGAAAAACTTGAGAGTTTAAGAACATTCTTACCAATGTATGGAAGTAATTACACTGATCATTACATAATTGCTACTGTTCTTTTTGATTTGCTGCCAAAGATAAAAAAATTGAGAGTATTATCTTTGGAAAGTTATTGCATCACTCATTTACCTGATACAATTGGAGATTTGATGCATCTACGGCATCTCAACTTCTCTTATACTAAAATCAAAAGTTTGCCCAAGTCAATAAGCTCATTATATAACTTGCAAACCTTGTTGTTAAAAGACTGTTCTTGTCTCATGAAATTACCTTCTAATATGAGATATTTGATCAATCTATATTATCTTGATATAAGTGGTCGAAATTCATTGAAAGAGATGCCATCAAGAATGAAAGAATTGAAAAATCTTCGAATGTTGTCTAACTTTATTGTGGGAAAGGAACCGAGCTCAAATTTGGAAGATTTGAAGAGCTTAATTTTTCTTCAAGGAGAGCTTCACATTTCCAAATTAGAAAATCTGACGGATCCAAAGCAAATAAGGGGGCAAATACTAAGCAATAAGAACAATCTAAAAGCCTTGATGCTAGAATGGGGAGATCAACTGTTTGAGGACTCACGGAAAGAGGATGTGGAAATGCATGTACTTGACAAGCTAAAACCTTCAAACAGTTTAGCAAAACTCACAATCAGGTGCTATGGTGGTCAAAGTTTCCCATCCAATTGGTTTGAACAATCAGTCTCTAATTTGGTGGTCCTCAAATTAGAAAACTGTGAAAAATGCAAATCCTTGCCTTCACTTGAAATGTTGAGCTCACTTAGAGACTTAACCATCAAAGGAATGGCAAGTCTAATAAGAATAGATTTCCAAGTACCTTTGAAGTCATTAGAGGTTCTTCGTTTTGAGAATTTGCAAGAATGGGTCCATTGGGACACTTGGAGAGGAAATGAAGATGTTGAAAGAATAGCTCAGCTCCGTGAGCTTTGGATCGAAGATTGTCCAAAACTTACTGGAGAATTTCCTAATCACCTTCCTTCATTGGAAAGATTTGTTATTGGCGACTGTCCAAAGTTGGTGGTTTCAGTCTCAAGTTTGCCAGAAGAATGCAATGTAGATATTTCGTCTAGTAAGGGAGTGGTGTGCAATGACAGTTCAATTAATTTTGAATGGCTGGATTCTCAAAGGCTTTCAAATATTCCGGAGGTTGAAAGTAAATTAAAGCAAGGATCCCAAAGAGTAGAATCTTTAATGATTCGCGGCAGCGATGAGATCATTGATTCATGGCAAAATTTGCCTGATATTGAGATGTCATCAATACAGGGAGGTATGCATGGTCTGACCTTCGTTAAACAGTTACATTTAAGTAATTGTAAAAATGATTTTGTTTTCTTTGAAAACACCAATTTTCTTCCCAATCTAAGTGGTCTTATGTTCACTGCATGCCAAACTCTAATATCCTTACCTGGAGGATTGAAGCAAAAGAACCTGAAAACGTTGAGAATTTGGTATTGTGATTCTCTAAGATCCATTGATTGTAGCATGCTTCCTTCATCTCTAAAAACACTTGAGATAGAGTTTTGTGAGAAACTGGAATTTTTGAAGGATTTAAGTACTTCCCTTCTAGTGAGCTTAAGAATTTTTTGTTGCTCTTCTCTCACATGCACATCACCACCTCAGTTGGCTGAGACACTTCAATATCTTGATATTTCTTACTGCCATGAGCTCAAAACATTATCAAGATGTCAGTATTTACCTAAGGCTCTTACATGCCTCTCTATTCAAGGCTGTAAAGAACTAAAATCAATCGATGGGTCCTTTGAAAAAAGCCCGTGTCTTCAAAAAATTAGTTTAATTGATTGTGAAAACCTTGAATCCATACCTCTAGGTCTACAAAATCTTTCTCGTATCGAGACTCTGAGGATAGAAGGATGTCCAAATTTGTTGGTTAGAGAAGGTGTTCCCACCAGCTTAATTGCACTCCGCCTTGGTGGGGAGC
>WYDK02062081.1:0-11822 GCA_009867345.2 Toxicodendron radicans | reverse complement strand
GTCATATGAGGTATGCGAGTCATGCCTTTTAGGCAAGATGACCAAATCACCATTCACTGGACACAGTGAAAGGTCTATGGAACCCTTGGGCATTATCCACAGTGATGTATGCGGCTCATTTGGAGTTCAAGCCAGAGGTGGATATTCTTACTTCATCACATTTACTGATGATTTCAGTAAATATGGTTATGTCTACCTTATGAGACATAAATCTGAACCCTTTAACAAGTTCAAGGAATTCAGGAATGAAGTACAGAATCAACTGAGTAAAAGTATAAAGGTTTTTCGCTCTAATATAGGAGGAGAATACTTAAGCTCAGAGTTTGGTGAATACATGAGAGAATGTTGGATAGTGTCACAACTCACACCTCCTTACACACCACAGCATAATGGTGTATCTGAAAGGAGAAATCGAACCTTGCTTGATATGGTTCGATCTATGATGAGTTTGACTGATCTACCCACATCATTCTAGGGCTATACCCTAGAGACTACGATTCACACACTAAACCGTGTACCGTCAAAGTCTGTAAATAAGACTCCATATGAGTTGTGAACTGGGCGCAAGCCCACATTATCTTATTTGAGAATTTGGGGTTGTGAAGCTTATGTCAAGAAATTGACGTCTAGTAAGCTTGCTCCAAAATCTAAGATATGTATTCTTGTGAGGTATTCTAAGGATACTACTTCTACCATCTAGAAGAGCACAAAGTTTCATTGCTCGAACTAGGGTCTTCTTAGAGAAAGAATTTCTCCAAAGAAGAATTAGCGGGAAGAAGATAGAACTAAGCGAAGTTTTGATTCCACAAGATATGATAGACGAAAGACAAGATGATGTGCCAACTGAGTTGGTGGAACATCGTGAAGAGGTTGTTCCACATTATGTGGAACAAAGTGAACCACCTCAAGGCATTGGGCCGTAATTTGTTTATTTCATAGTTGGGTCTCGTCAAACCCAACACAATTTTTGTCCTATACATTAACAACAAACATATATTTGTTATTCTTTAGTTTTAATCTTACTATTAATGAGTATTTCGATCTTCATTAATTCAACACTCTCAACAAAATTATATTAATACTTGGCTTTCTTAGCTGGCTCAAAGTTTAGAGGTGGCGGTGGGTCGTGCTGGCCCATGGCACGACACGGGTGAGCACGACTCACTAGAATTTGTGTCGTGTTTGGGCCTTAAAACTAGGCATGTAGGCCGGCACCGCACGACATAAAATCTTAAAAATTTTATTTAAACAATTAAAAAGCTCGGCACGACACTGTCCATGGTACGGGGCACGACACTGCCCATGGCACAAGGCACGACACAGCACGACACGGCACGATATATGGCGGGTCATGTCATGGGCCTTCAAATTTCATGGGTCGGCATGGCACAACAGGGTAAAAATTTCCATGAACCCTAACACGGTATGGCCCATGACACGACAGATCGTGAAAATTTAGACACGGCAGGACACGACCCACCGCAACCTCTATTAAAGTTACAATCAAACTAACCCATGTACAGCAAACAAATACACTTTAAACAATCAAAAAATATTCCATCACCTTTCCATTTAAGGTTTTCTAATCATTAATGAATCTCATATCGAAATAACAAAGCATCTTTATCTAATTAATGTACACAGAAAATGGTCGGGTGAAAATCCTGGGAAAAAAATGAAATTTTAATCTTATAATTATAATTATAATAAAGTTCTTGATTAATTATACATTATTTTGATTAGTTTTTTTTTCTAAATCTCTTGATCCCAATATATAATTTTGTTTCTTTTCTTAATAGAATTTATTATAAATTCAATTTATCATGTGAATATTGTTTTCATTTTTCTTCCTTTCCAAAACAAATTATACATTTTATATAGTAAATCTCATTATGTTGAGTAATACTTTCCTAATAAGGCACTTTCATCTTATCAAAATATGTGATAATATTTTATTTCATGAATACTTAAAAGAAAAAAAAATTACAACCCTGCCGAAACTTAATCCTGGTTTCGCAAAGATATAATTTCATAGAGAACATTCATTGATAAGCAGATTGAAATCGTATAAAATTCTTCACCTCTTCAACTAACAAAGAAGACTCGGGAATCTGAGTGTGAACACAATTAGGGTACTCAATCAAATAGGCTTTTTTTCCACTTTTCTTCAACCCTTCATAGTACCTCATTTGCCAATCTTGCAATGGATCAAACCCTCCAACAACAACCATCATCGTCGGAAAGTTTAGCCCGAAAATATCAACCGAATTTGGCCAGAAAATGTTCGACGTCGAATGGTCTCTATTTGAACCTTGAGGCAGAAACACCATCCACATCCAATCAATACACTGCATTGGCATTAATGTAGATTTTTTAAGCCCAATTTCTGACTTTGTCCTTTCATCTCTGCCTAAAAGTGGTTGAATTGCTATAAGTCCAACGATCTTCAGCTTCTGAAAATTTTTCTCAATGGCTCCAAGTGTATTAAGAATATTATTTAGTTGCCATTATTTGCATTTATTTGCTTTCTTTTCAGTTTAGGGAATATTTATTTGATATAGGATCACGTCTTATTAGGCATATAATTATCATATTAGGACATAAAATATTACGATAATTTTAATTCCTTATGTACATGATTCTATATATTTTGTTACTTAGTATATAGGATTACAGTTATTATTGCGAATAGGATATTATAGGATTAGACTTATATATTGTAACACTTTCATTCTTCAATACAACACAACACAATTATACAATTCTAGTTTTCTCTTTTACTTTTCTCTGCAATTTAATATGGTATCAAAGCATTCGTTCTAGTCAAGCTTCCGCTAGTCTCCAACCTCTGCCAACCTACTCCAGTCTAGCTTAGGACAGTGAGTAGCTTTTTATATGGTTATATGAATGTCTAGGAAAATTATGTCAACAAGACGATAAATGTCTAAGAATACTAGGTTTTAAGTGGGACCATTTGTGACCACTCCAATGTTTCCAAGGAATTTTCCTGGTGTATATTGAATCATTTTCAGCACTTACTACTATCCTGGGTTATTGAGTTTTAACAACAGATTTTTCATCTCCAACAACAACTCTTCCAACGAATTGCTCATGCTTTATCAATGATGACACCAAACATTACTAATGGTAATAGCAATACTTTTACAAATGTTGTAGGTTCGTCTCTATTTTCTTGTCACACCCCCTCCCGAATGGTCGTTACCCCACCGGATCTGGGTGCTCCGTGGGATGTGGGTTCCGAAAGGAGGGTGAGTTTTTGAGAAACTCTTCAGGAAATAATTCAAAACTTAAATCATTACAATGCAATACCCGTCTCATAAAACAAATCCAGTTAGAAATACAGCATCAGAGTAACTATATGACAAACGATATGTTGAACTGCAGAAACATGCGTCTGGCCATCGACCTACATTGGAGGATGCGACTCGACTCCTGGACACTGACCTGGAAGGGGGGAAAATCAAAACAGTGAGCTGGGAGGCCCAGTGAGTGGATAATACATTTGAAAAATACAGTAATTTAAAATACTCGAATGGAAAAAAAAAGGCATGCTCAAGAAATAAATAGGCCATCAATATAACGTATCCATACACCGTCCGCCCCGAGACTCCACCCGAACTCTCCGGCATGTCACCACCTCAACTAATACCTCGCCCCCTGCCTGCCCACTCGTGGAAGATCCCCTAGCTCTATCCAGCCTACGCGGATACAACCCTGGGCGATATCATAGGTTCACTCGTGGAAGATCCCCCAGCTATCTCGCATAGGTAGATACGACCTTGGACAATATCATAGGCCCACTCGTGGAAGATCCCCCAGCGCTCTCGCATAGGTAGATACGACTCTGGGCACATGTACCCACTCGTGAAGGGGCCACCCAGCGCTCTCAAGCATAGGTGGGACAGGATCTCCCCTCCTTGGGTAATAACATATAGTATAGGTCTGGAGCTCAACAGACACCGACCCGTTCTATCCCGATGGGATACTATCACCATGCGGTAGTACGGACCTCCATAGCCATACCTGGCTAGTCATCACTCACCGTACTCAAAACCACCCCACAACGTCACCACAACTCCACATCATCGCAATCATATTGTATAAATATGCATAATACATATAAATAAATGAGATGGATTTCATGATTTCATGCACATGCCTCTTTTCTCGTAAAATATCAATCTAACCCCTTCCTAGGAAAATATCAGTTTGCCCCCTCAACTTTTTCATCATTACAAATCAATCCCTCAACTTTTTCAGCCTTTCATTAACCCCTACAGTTTTCCATTACTACACTTAGGTCCCTCAACCTTTGAATTATTGCATCTACACCCATGTCTACTTGACAGGTTTCAAATCTTACTTTTACACCCCCAAAATCCTTCTAAGGTTTGTCGCCTTGGCGACATCCCTTTTTGTCGCCCCGGCGATGCAAACCCGAGTGTTTTTCGCTTCGGCGACACTCCATTGTCGCTACGGCGACAAACATTCTGGAATTTTCCTTCCTTCTTTGTATGAACGTCGCCACAGCGACATTCCATTTTCGCCTCGGCGACACGACGACAATCTGGGTTTTCCAGATTGTCCACCACGGATTCACCATAAATCTCACCCATTCACTCATTTTTCATCCCACATTGTTCATATTACTATCCTACTTCACAACACCACTCAAATCCCTCATCAATTCTACACAAACATACCAATTGTCTCCAACCCAAATATCACCCAATTTGCATACAACATGATTTGAGTTATAAAACATGATTTAATGCATTGGTAAGTTATATTCCACTCACCTTAACACCAAATCTAGCTAAAAAACTCGGATCTAGGCTCTCCTTCACCTAAACCCAAAATTCACATTAACCCTCAAATTTCAATTCCTTCAATACAAAGCATATAAAGATGAAAATAATGAAATTCAGGCATGAATGAGAGTGTAACCTTACCAATTTACCGAATCCAAGCTCAATTCCTTCAATCATGCACTTTCTCTCTCTAGACCTTGGCACACTCTCTCTCTAAAACTCTCTCCCAAACGTTACAATGAAGGAGAATGGGGGAAAATGCAATATTTCCCCCTTTATATACTAATCTTTGAAAATATCCGTTCAGCCCCCAAAATTTTCATTTCCTGCAATTTACACCCCAAATGCAATTAAATTAACTTTAAATAATTACTCTGTGACACGGGGTGTCACATTTCTAGTGTTTCAATTAATTCGGTTTTCACTAAGCCTTGGATTTTGGATAGTGGAGCAACATGTCACATTACTTAATATTCCACACTCTTTACCCAAATAGAGTCGTCCTCTACTCCCATTATTAATTTACCCACTGGTTCTTTAGCCTCTATTACTTCCACTAGCACCATTCCATTCAACTCTGACATCACTCTTGATAATGTTTTGTGTTGTCCTTCTTTTTCGCTTAAATTTGGTGTCCGTTAGTAAACTTACCAATGCCCTAAATTATTGTGCTATTTTTTTCCTGATTTTTGTGTCTTGCAGGACTTGGCTTCGAGGAGGATGATTAGCTCGGGTAAACAGCGAGGTGGTATTTATTACATGTCTCCGCTATAACAAACACCTACCTCTCACCAAGTCTCTCCAACCCTTAAACTTGTGGCACATGCGCCTTGGTCATCCATCTCCATTTCGCCTTCAGTTAGCTTCTTCTTTATTATCTTCCAATAAAATTTATTTTGATAATAATTGCACTATTTGTCCTATAGCCAAACAAACTCAATTGCAATTTCCTTCAAGCTTTATAACAACTAAGTCTTCATTTGAATCATTTCATTGTGATATTTGGGGTCCTCCTAAGGTTCCAACTCATTCAATGGCACTTTTCTTCTTACAATTGTTGATGATTTTAGTAGATGCACATGGGTCTATTTGATGCAACATAAGTCAGAAACTCAAAAAAATCTACAATCTTTCATTACCTTTGTAAAAACCCAATTTCATGAATCTATTAAAGCTATCCAGGTAGATAATGGTTCTGAATTTGTTTCAATGAAAGATTATGGGCAGTCTATGGGCAGACTCCGACTATAATAAGTGTTCGGATTGACTCCTAAAGAGCATTGGTTACCTTGTTCAATTTAGAATTGAATCTCTCCAAGTAAGACTTCAAAGTCCCATCCCTCTCTTGATGGATATTGCTTAGATAGCTCAAGGGCATTGAGAATTTTCTATTCGCCTGAAAATGTTTAAGGAATTGCAAACTCAATTGTTTCCAGGTGGAAATGGATCCTGCAGGTAACAATTCGAGCCATCTTTTTGCTCCCGCGGTAAGACTTACAGTCAAACAATGACATTTGGCAAAATGCAAGACCTGGTGTAGCTTCATCAGGTCGTTACACACGTCCAGGTGATCTTGGGGGTCGCCACTGCCATGAAAAGCCTTCATATCAGGTATTATGAATCTCAGCGGGAGAGGTGCACGAAGGATCACAGTTGAGAATGGAGATTCCCCGTGCCCATATTCATGTTCATCCTGCTAGGCCCTGGCCTTGGGTTCATCTAGGGCCTTCTGCAAAGCATCCAGTTGTTGACTTGTTGGATAAATACTTTAAGCGAACTATGTACCGGCTTTTCGGTTGTTTCGAGTAGCATTTAAGTTGTTATGCAGATCTTCGTGTGGGGGTAGTCTCCCTACTTTTCCCACTCTCTCAAACACACTTCTATGTAAATTGCTGCTCGAGAAAAATGAGTTGTCTGCATAAGGAGAGTTTGCCCTTTCCTTGGCATGGGTTAGACCAGCACGTTGGTTATAGACACTTTCATGACATGAGTTATCATTAGCGCGTCATTTCTGAGTGTTTTTGTGATACGAGTTATATCCCGCACGTCAGCTATCGATAGCACGAGCAAGCTTCTGGCAGAGTTATTGACATCACACAAGGGAGAATTGGGAATCTCGTGCCTGAAGGAATCCTGCTCATGTCTTATCTGGCGGAGACGTTCTCTCTTCACGTTTGAATTATGTGGGGATGTTATAGTACACAGTGACCGAGGTTGTTGGGTCCCCAGCGCTATCTTCTGGAC
Source organism: Toxicodendron radicans (assembly GCA_009867345.2). Lineage (NCBI taxonomy): Eukaryota > Viridiplantae > Streptophyta > Magnoliopsida > Sapindales > Anacardiaceae > Toxicodendron > Toxicodendron radicans. The sequence continues at coordinate 4,746 of WYDK02062081.1, read as the reverse complement.
AACATCCTACTGATTAGGGGCTCGAGCCTCTGGCGCCATAATTGTGGTTGTTAGGGCAACGTCCGACCGTTGAACCAACGTTTGAAAAATGGTGGTGAAAGTTCTAAGGACGTTCATCATTTGTGGATCCGCTTATGGAGCGGATGGTCTATTCACTGATCTAGAGAGGTAACGTTCTTCATAAACGGTTTTCAGGTCACTTGTAGAAGTCTCCCAGTCTGGTTGCTGACAACTCTGTTCCTGGAATTGGATCTGGTGGCACGGACCATGACTGACTTTTTATGACTTGGAAGAGGGAATAGAATATGCTGATAAATGGAGAGAGCTTTGTGGGGGCCTTCTTTCTAGCGCTAAAATGTTAATATGGTTTTTCTCACCAATGAGAAGTATGCAAGCTCATCAGTAAAACCTACGCAAGGGTTTGTGGTAAACGTGTGTTTGGATGCTAAAACAATATATAAGTGAAGATCAAATGCAAGAATAAAGGAATTTTTAAAGTGGTTCGGATGCTAAATACAAATCCTACATCCATTGTTATTGTATTACACTTTCTGGTGTGTTTTTCACGTACAAACACGTTTTTTTCTCAATGTAAATGTGGTGGTTTTTAATAAACAAAAAGTTAAATAGAAGATCCCTCCCTTAGGGTGAGAGAATTGTCTATATATTGCTACATTTGTAGACTTAGGAATGAAGTAGCCTCTCATGGAGTAACACACGGTCTGGATGACAGCCCAGCCGTAGGATTGGGAAACTTGCTAGTAAAGTGGTCCTCGCATAGAGTGACACGATTGTTGTGATGGCAGGCTTACAAGTGAAGTAATCCACAGATGGAATGACACGACATGAAGATTAGCTCAATATTAGGACATGTGGCCTGAATCTATGCTGCATAGATTCATCGCATAACAAATAGGAAAAGTAGTTTATGGGAGGATAATGAGAAGAAATCAGAAGGATTAGTTGATGGGGGGGGTATTAAGGACAAAGAAGAATTATTGTACGGGAGGATATTGAAGAACTGAAGCTGGGTATGTCTAAATTTATGTTTTAAGCTTCAAATGGTTATAAGGTTGACTTGTAGCTAGTATATAAAATATGAGCTCAATTGAACCCACTCAAACTTTGAAAAAAAATAAAAAAAAACTTTTTATTTTATAGTATTGACAATTTTGACTCCACTTAAATTTATAATCCACAAAAATCTGTATTAATTAACAATTTTTCACATTTTCTCTCTTCTTCATTTCACTTCCTCTTCTCTCATATTTCTTCTTCCTTTGGTTGGATTACTCCAGAAAGGCTACTCCTTTTGAGGTTATAAGGTAAGATGATGCTCCTTCTTTTTTTTTTTTTTTTTTTGCTTAAATCTCTTTTTTTTAAAGATTTCTTAATTGAAGAATTTTTATTGAGTTTAATAAATGGGTTTGAAATTAGGAAATTAAATTCCTAGATTTTGACGTGGGTTTTGTTTTATTCTTGTTTATGTTGAGGTATAGGTTAATTAGTTGTTGTTTTAAGTTGGGTTTGATAAATTTTGGTTAGTTTTTGAGTTAATTTTTGAATGTGATTAAAGAATTGATGAAACCTAAGATGTAAAGATTTGGGGATTTGGTTTCATTTTGATATAATTGTTAATTGATTGATATTTAGAGTTGGATTTGATGAGTTTTCATGGTGTTATGCCAAGAAGTTCAACACATGTCCAGGCCCCTACCCCAAAGTTTGCTTAACTTCTAAGTCTCCAGTTGAATCCCACAATAGATAAATATCTTCAAACTTGGATGTCTTTCATCCAAGTGTTTGAAGCTCCCCTGCAACAATAAAATGGCAACACTATAAAAGGGGGAAGTTGTCTACATTTTAGAGGGTTGGTCTCCAAACAAAAATTAAGATCGAGATTAAGCATTTATTCTCTTAAAAAGTTATATGCTTCCTGTAAACACACGAATAAAAGTACAGTGAATGTAGGGTTTGCCTATGGCATCGAAACCATTATAAAAATCTCTCGTGTTATTTATTTTATTTATGTCTCTTCCATTTATTCAATTATTAATGTTCATCAACACATAAACACTCCGGAAACTACTTCACATGTGGATTCGTTGTGATCCTCAAGCGTGTACAATAATTAGAAAGAGGGCGCTAGAACATCCGATTGTGGTTAAAAGCTACATTAAATCTGACTTCAACATCAAATCCTTTTCCAAATGTGGAAATTAAACCATGATAAAGTGTGAATCTAGTGAAGTGGTAAAGATAAGCGTTGTAGCCCTTCAAATTAGCTTTCCAATTGTCAAAGAATCATCAAAATCTACAGCTCAAGTTATCATCAAATTACTTAAGCATGTTTTAGAATTTGCGAGCCACCAAATCTCAGATCGTTATGAGTTTGCTATCAGATCTCATATCGTTATGAGCTCGTTATCAAATCTCAAATCGTATGAGCTCGTTATCAGATCTCAGATCGTTATAAGCTCTTTCCATAAAAACTTAGATCATTATTAGTTGTCGTTATCAAATCTTAAATCATTATGATCTCGCTATCAAATCTCAGATCATTATTGGCTCTCACCATCAAATCTTGGATCGTATTGAGCTCTATCCATAAGATCTTAGATCATTATTAACTCTTGCTATCAGATCTCAGATATTTATTAGCCTCGCTATCAAATCTTAGATCATTATGAGCTCGCTATTAAATCTTAGATCATTATGAGCTCTCTATCAGGTCTCGGATCGTTATTAGCTCTCGTTATCAGATCTCATATCGTTATGAGCTCGCTATCAGATCTTAGATCATTATAATCTTGCTATCATATCTCATATCATTATTGGCTCTTGCAATCAGATCTCGGATCGTTATGAGCTCTATCCATAAGATCTTATATCATTATTAGCTCTCGCTATCAGATCTCAAATCGTTATGATCTCGCTATAAGATCTTAGATCGTTGTTAGCTCTCGTTATCAGATCTCATAACGTTGTTAGCTCTCGTTATCAGATCTTATATCGTCGTTACCTCTTGCTATCAGATCTCATATCATTGTTAGCTTTCGCTATTCGATCTAAGATCACGTGCCATAGATCATATTTATCAGCTTGTGAAAAGCACTACCTCTTAGTGCATAACTTAGATTGAGATCGCGCGCCTCAAATCGAGCTCTCACGCTCTCACATCGCGCGCCTCAGATTGAGATCTCATGCTCTTAGATCGCACTCCCCAGATCGAGCTCTCAAGCTCTCAGATCGCAAGCCTCAGGTCGAGTTCTCACGCCCCAGATCAAGCTCTCACCCTCTCAGATCGAGCTCTTAGATCGTGTGCCTTAGGTCGCGCTCTTACACTCTCAGATTATGTGCCTCAAGTCAAGCTTTCACGCTCTTAGATCGCATGCTCAGATCGAGTTTTCACGCACTCAGATCGTGCACCCCAGATCAAACTCTCACGCTCTCAGATCGTGCCCCTCAGGTCGAGCTCTCACTCTCTTAGATTGTGTATCTCAGGTCGAGCTCTCATGCTCTCAAATTGCGTGTCTCAGGTTGAGCTCTCACATTCTTGGATCGCTCTCAGGTTGAGCTCTCATGCTCCCAGATGGCGTGCCCCAGATCAAGCTCCACGCTCTCAGATCGCCCACCCCAGGTCGAGCTCTCACTATCTCAGATCGCATGCCCCAGATTTAGCTCTCAGATCGCACACCCTAGATCGAGCTCTCACACTCTCAGATCGCACACCCCAGATCGAGCTCTCACACTCTTAGACGCACGCCACAGATCGGGAATCTCCAAAACGGTATTCTCTAATGTGGAAATCTCCAAGCACAAGTTGAAAGCATGAGTTTTTAGAATTCGCCTGCGAACTCCAAAAACAGGGGGGTTAATGTTATGCCAAGAAGTTCTACACGTGTTCAAACCTCTTCCCCAAAGTTTACTTAACTCCTAAGTCTCCAGCTAGATCCCACAATCATAAATATCTTCAAACTTGATTGTCTTTCATCCAAGTGTCTCGAGCTCCTCCACAACAATAAAATGGCAACACTATAAAATAGGGAAGTTGTCTTCATTTTAGGGGGTTGGTCTCCAAACAAAAATTGAGATTGGGATTGAGCATTTATTCTCTTAAAAAGTTATATGCTTCTTGTAAACACATGAATAAAAGAACAATGGATGTAGGGTTTGTCTATGACGTCCAAACCACTAAAAAAATCTCCTGTGTTATTTATTTTATTTATGTGTCTTCCATTTATTCAATTATTATTGTTCATCAACACATAAACTGTGACACCCCGTGTCACGAAGTATTTATTTGGAGTTAATTTAATTGTTTTTGGGGTGTAAACAGCAGGAAATGGAAAGCATGGGGGCTTAAAGGAGATTTTCATGGATTAGTATATAAAGGAGGAATTATTTTATTTTTCCCCCATTCTTCTTCTTTTGCCGTTTGAAAGAGAGAGTAGAGAGAGAGTGGGTGTTCAAGCTAGAGAGAGAAAGTGGAGATTTGAAGAAATTGAGTTTTGGATCGGTAAATTGGTAAGATTATACACCCATTCATGCATCAATTTCATTAATTTCATCTTTATATGTTTTGTAGTGAGGGTTTTGAAATTTAGGGTTTATGTGAATTTTGGGTTTAGGTGAAGGAGAGCCTAAATCCGAGTTTCTCAGCTAGTTTGGGAGTTAAGGTGAGTGGAATATAACTTCCTTTTGCATTAAATTGTGTTTTATACCTTAAATTCATGTTGCATGCAA
>WYDK02062072.1:0-11823 GCA_009867345.2 Toxicodendron radicans | reverse complement strand
TTTTTTATAATATTAAGTTTTACATTATAATTAGTAATGTAATATTAAGTTAAGTTGGCATTGAAATATCACTTAGGAAATCATTAATTTAATATACAATAGAAAATATTATAACAAAAAGAATTTGATAAATTTCATGTGAATTTAAATCATTTGTATTATGAGTGGATTCTTTTTTGTATCATTCATATTGCTCTAACTCATCATTTTTATTTTTGACTATATTTTAAAATTTGTGTGGACTCTTGATTTTTTTGATAATGAATGTGAATAATTAGATAGTTTTAATTTGTTGATTAGGGATGCGTGTATGTCTTTGACAATTGCAATTACTATGTCATTAAAGTCAAAACTCTTCTTCTAATTTCCAACTAAAAAGTAGTAATTCTTTTCTATTTTAAACAGAATATAATAATCAAATCTTGTATAGAGAAGAGAATCCAGATTTTGTGACTCAAATGATCAATTAGTCAACAAGAAATATCTCTTTTATCTATTCTTTATTCAGATTAAATTTAGGGAATAAAAAATTAACAACCAGAAATATCTGTTTTATCTATTCTTATTCAGATGAAATTTAGCTGATTTTTCTTTTTTGGAATAAAAAATTAAAAGAGAAAAGGAACTGATATTAATTTTTATATTTAAGTAAGTTTATACATAAATTTTAAGTATTTGATAAAAAAATTACTTGAGATTTACCAATCTCTTTAACTATTATATTTGAAAAGCAACTTTTTACTAAAAGAACAAATAGCAAACAAAATAAAATAAGGGAATTCCACAAATCTTTTAATGTGATATATTTATTTATTTATTTAATGATTATACTAATTATGAAATATAAAAAAAAAAAAAATTAAAACTCTTCAACTAATGAAAATATCCTCTGGCGGTGAACTGGAAAGAACGATAGAAACTCAAGAGTCAAGACCCCACTCACCATAATGAAAAAAAAGATTTACTTGCAGAGATTATTCCAACACCTGTAGATTGTTTATGTTTAACGTTACAATTAAGGCGCGTGTCCTTTTGATTTAGTTAATTATAGTATAATTTCATATTTATCTCCTTCTGCACTGTTGCTTCTTTTGCTTTATATAGCTGTGTGTGATTGTGATTCGCTCTCTCCTTCTCTGTATTTTCAGAATCCATTAAAGTTTTAAAATTTTTAATCTCCCCAGCACTCTCTTTTGTTCCTTATTATTCCCTTCTTTCTTTCTTTTCTCCAATCATCAACAGTTCCAAACACAAACCCCCATTTAATTATTTTAAACCCAACTCCTCCATCTCTCTCTCTCTCTCAGTTTCTGTGTCTTCTTCTTCTTCATGGCTTCTTCTGCCTTGTCATCAAAAACTAAACAAGAGGGTATGTAATATGCATAAATTTGCAGTTATTTTTTTTTTCATTTTTTCATTTTTTTGATTATTGGGAACGTTGCAGAAGTTGAAAGATTTGTTCCAGATGAGCAAGATGTTCTGCAGAGGCACGTTGCTTTCTTTGATCAAAATCATGATGGGATAGTTTATCCTTGGGAAACCTTTCAAGGTTCTTTTATTTTCGTCTTCTTCACTTTCTTCTTCTTCTTCATTAAGGTTGAGATTTTTATTTCTATATTTTTTTTTTTTTGGATGATTTTACAGGTTTCAGAGCAATCGGTTGCGGCATCTTTTTGTCCACCGCTAGTGCCTTTCTCATCAACGCAGCACTCAGTTCTAAAACTAGAACTCGCCAGGTAACTCTATACATTTCAATTCTTGTTCTAAATTTCTCGAAAATATATTATTAATTTTTAAGATTAAGAAGCATCTTAATTTTTAAGATTAGTCCGTTTACATCATTTTCATAAAAGAAGTCATATTTTATTGTAATAATATAAGAATGGTATAAATGATAGTATCACTCATCATAAATTAATGTCGAATATATCTAATTTAGATTTGGTACAAATTAAAATTATTTCTAAACTCATTCATCTGAAAAATTGACAAGCTTATCCGATATACGGATATATTTATTCTTAGTATTAATGTTAATTAATGAAACTCATAGTCATACCCACCAAATTAAATACTTTGGGGTTAGTTTGTTTAGTTTTTTAGTAGTATTTAGAATAGTGATAAATATTGGATGTGTAGTATTTGGATAATATTTAGATAATATTTGTAAAAAAAATGTATATTGATATTTTTTAAAATATGATTAGATTTAGATAATATTTAAATAATATTGATGATAAAATGTGTATTAATAATATAGAATTTAGATAATAATATTAATAAAAAAATATATATTAATATTTATTAAAATAAAATAATGAATAGAATAATGAATAAAAATTAAAACAAAGGTCCCTTGTATTTTGCATTTACCAAGACTATGTCACCAAGACTATGACTTTGAGGTCCCAGTTTGGACACCATTTTAATATAGGCCATTAAATTTGGGGCCTATCTAAGACTAAGGACCTTGAATGAATTAAATATCCTATCCTTATTATTATTTTTTAAGTATACGTTAAAAATTCTGACATGTTTTTTAATTTAATGGCCTATATTAAAATGGTGATCATTAGCGTATTATAATTAAAAAAATCAATGAGAATTGTTATATTATTACCCAATAATTTAATGTCAGATGTTAGCTATTAATCTAAAGTTTATTACTTAAATTTTGTCGTTCATGTATGTGTCGGTCGAGCGGTTGACCTTTGTCGTCCATTGGTTTCCACTCGGTTTTTAATCACCATATTAGATGTGTTTAATTATTTAATTAAGTTGCTTCATTTGTTTAAAGAGGGTGATAGAAACTTAGGAAATAATGATTTGGCAAGGATTTTAAAATTAAAGTTTGGAAAATTAATTAATATTGATTATGATAGCGTAATTAAAGAAGCATAATTTAAAATAATTGATTTGATAATATTAAATTTTAATTAGAAACGAAAACCCTAAATTTAATTAATATTTTCTAACGTGTTCCACTAGTTAATCTAGGTTATAAATTATTTAATTAATTGATATTTGATTCCTTGTGGTGCAGAGCAAAATTCCTAATCTTCTATTCCCAATTGAGGTTAAAAATATACACAAAGCCAAACATGGCAGCGATTCCGGCGTCTATGATTCTGAAGGAAGGTATATATTTTTATTTTATTATTTAATTTTGGTTTTGCTTTGTGGTTCTTATTGTATTATTTATATATTCATCTGATTTTTACTATGTGATTGCTATATTAATTAGGGCAGCGACACCAGGTTTAATTTTGTTAATCTAATGCTTAGAAATTTATATAACATGGTTATCTCTGTTGACTTGGAGATGAAAATTCTAGAAAATATTTATATTATTTGAAGTATAACAAACGGGTCTGTTTTTTTAATTGTGGTCTGTTTATATAGATTTATTAGTCTAGTTGATTAATTTACCACAAATTTGTAGGTTTGTTCCTTTGAAGTTTGAAGAGATATTCAGCAAGCATGCACGTACACACCATAATGCTTTAACATCAGATGAATTAATGGCAATGCTCAAGTCCAACAGAGAACCTAAGGATTACAAAGGATGGTTAGTTTCCTTCTTCTTAATGTCTTTTGTTCTTGATAATATTTTTTCTTTTTTGAATATACTTATAAATAAATGTACTTTGACAAGGTTTTATGATCGTAGAAAGCATGCAATAAATATAGTTGTTCTTGATATATAAAAGGAAAAAGAGAAGATTGCGTGAGACTCTTCTTGACAAACGGATCGATTATTTGGGGCATTAAACATATTTACATTTTCTCTTAGAGCCACCAGTGGTTTCACAAATTTTTTGAAACTTGATATATAAAATTTCGATTTCATTATCTAAAGTTATTGTTCTTTGACACCCTTTGTTTCTGAAACTTCCATTTTTATCTCTTTTAAATGCTATTTCCGAAATACATTTGTTGAACTCTGGTCTTCCTTATTCAGAAAATAATACACTCTGCCCCCAAACGTAATTTTATGATTCCGGCACCGTTTTCTATTCTTACTTCCATTTGATTATGTATACGCATGCAAGTTCAACCTTACATGTGGCCATCATTTATTGTTAAAATTTAAGGAAAATATCGCAGGGTTGCAAGCTATACAGAATGGAAGATCTTATACAGTCTATGCAAGGACAAACATGGATTGTTGCAGAAAGATACAGTGAGAGCTGTTTATGATGGAAGTCTCTTTGAACGAATGGAGAAGGAAAGACAATCAGCCAACAAGAAAGCGTAAATCCACTAGCATTTTACGTTAATGGATATATTGTTATATATTTTTCATTTCTTCTTTTTATGAACTTGAAAATAAATTGCATCAAAGAAAATTATAAAAATAACTAAAAAAAAAGGAATGTTATATCAATTTCTTTTTTCTATTGCAGTGATGTAAAATAATAGCTTTGGATTATAGAATCATTGGGTCGGGCTGCCAAGCCCGATGGATAGTCCGGATTCGAGATATGATGATTTCCTTAAAGAAAAACGAATTTGATTTTATGTAATATTCTTTGGTGTGATGTAATTACTAGTTAAGTAGAAGCTTATTTTATGTAAAATGTCTTATTTTGTGTTATAATATTATATCTGAGGACCAAATCAAGGAGTTTGTAACGTTATTATTTTTAAGTGTTTTATCTATTGTCAGATTTGATGTTTAATATTAGAAGTGTAGTTCAAGAATGGTGTTATTTAAGCCTATACAATGAAATATTTTTAAAATATAATTTATAAGTATATTATATTTGATTATCTCTTTTTAATATTTTTTTCATAAATTTCTTTGTTGACCCAATTCCAGATTAAATCGCAATGCATCTATAATTTATTCAACAATATATTTCTTCCTTTAACACCAATGCACAGTATTTTTTATTCCAACAAGAGGAAATTTCCAATAGATATTTTGTATACACAATTAGATTGTGTGTAAGTCAATCAGATGCAAATAATTCACAGGGAATGAAATATTGCAGCGTTATACTGAGTTTTTTAGAATTCAATGGTGCTAGATAATGTTTGTCGAAAACCTTCGCTACTTTGAAAGAAATCTTTCCAGAATACTTAGTGAAACACCGCATGTTCACAAAACTGAAAAACAGAGTATGCCGAAAACAGAGGAACAACCTAAGGCCACTACCAGTAACCTACTCCTAACAAATGAAATATTAGAAATGGACTCCACGTTCTACTGAAATAAAAAATGTAACAGATAGGTAACATCAAGCATAAATTTCTCCAACTGCTATGACTCAGTCCATGCACGTCATTCACATGCACTACGTCCCGTTTGCGTCACACGTCTAACCTCCTCCAAAATATTTGGGATTTAGCTTGAGACCTCTATCTAAACGTCGCGGCTTAACAATACTTTCCCCATCGGGTGGACTCTTGTCCTCAAGGTCCACATCTGGAAATTGCGCAGCAATGACTGGTGTCTCTCCCACGTGGCCTCTTCAGCTGGTAAATGTTTCCATTGAACCAAGTGTTCTTCTTCAAACTTCTTGCCCCGTTTGACCCATTGAGTATCCAGAATGTGCAGAGGCTCAAGTACGATCGCCCCTTCATCAGTTACTGGCGGCAACTCGGTAGAAGGCATTGTACTCTCCCCAATAAATTTTTTTAAAAAGGAAATGTGAAAACTGGATGAATGCGGGCTCCCGCTGGCAGTTTGTAAGCAACTGCTCCAATTTTTTGTAACACAAGATATGGCCCATAAAACCGACTGGCAAGCTTGTGGTGGCCACGTTTAAAAACTGATTGTTGCTGATAGGGATGCAACTTAAGAAACACCAGATCACCGACTTTGAACGTTACATCCCTCCTCGTTTGATCAGCCGTTTGCTTCATGCGATTGATGGAGGTTTCCAAATTAGCTTTGAGCTGCCGTAGTATCTCATCTCGAGTCACCAGATGTTCATCCACTGCGTTGACGGAAGAATAACCGTTATGATAAAGTGGGATTGAGGGAGGCGGGCGCCTGTATAACGCCTGAAATGGAGTCATCCTCGTTGAGGCATGGTATGTTGTATTATACCATATCTCAGCCCAAGGAAGATAGGCACTCCACTTGCGCAGCCATTGATGCACAAAGCACCGAAGATACTGCTCCACACAGCGGTTGACTACTTCCGTTTGTCCGTCGGTTTGCGGATGATAGGCGGAGCTCAACTGTAACTTGGTTCTGGACATTTGAAAAAATTCTTGCCAAAACCTGCTGATAAATACCGGATCGCAATCATTGATAATGGATTTTGGAAGGCCATGCAACTTGATAATCCCGTCCACGAATTTTTCTGCCACACCTTTAGCAGTAAATGGATGAGTTAAGGTTAAGAAATGTGCATATTTACTTAACCTGTCAACTACTACCGATATTGTATCCTTGCCATGGGACGTGGGTAGTCCTTCAATGAAGTCGAGAGTGATATCATCCCATACCTGGCAAGGAATAGACAACGGTTACAGAAGTCCCGCAGGTGAGAGTGTCTCTGATTTCATCTTTTGGCATACTTCACATCGCTTGACATATTCTTGGATTTCTTGATACATTTTAGGCGAATAAAACTGTTGAACCAGCCGCTTGAATGTCCGCAATACTCCTGAATGCCCCCTGATTTTGGTGTCGTGAGCCTCATGTATCAGCTTGTTTTGCAAATCCCCTTGGGAAGGAATCAATACTCTGCCTTTGAAGTAGAATAACCCCTGGCGTTGTGTATATGGCCCTTCAGTTTGAGTCTTGGCCAATTGGGCGATTGACTGAATATATGGATCTCCTTCGTATGCCTTCCGAACTTCATCCCACATGGTCACGGCAGGTACATGCAGGTGATTAAGGACTGGACTGTTGGGCTTGCGTGAAAGGGCGTCCGCAGCTGAATTTTCATGGCCTGGGCGATAAGTGATCTCATAATCGTAGTCCAGTAATTTGGCTACCCATTTTTGTTGCTCTAGTGTCGCCAAACGTTGTTCCAAAAAATATTTTAAGCTACGTTGGTCGGTTTGGATGAAGAACTTCCTCCCCAATAAATATGGTCTCCAGACACGTATAGCCTCCACAATTGCAAGCAACTCTTTGGCGTAGGTTGACCATGATTTTTTTGTAATTCCCAGTGCACGGCTCATAAAGGCGATGGCCTTGCCATGTTGAGTTAAGACTGCGCCTATTCCCTCCCCTGCAGCATCAGTTTCTATGGTGAAGGGTTCATTGAAATTGGGTATCGCCAAAACAGGTGTGGTGGTCATCGCTTGCTTAAGAGTCATGAAGGCTACTTCGGCTTCCTCGTTCCATCCGAACTACCCTTTCTTGAGAAGGTTGGTAAGGGGTCGAGCGATGATGCCATAATTCCGAACAAATTTCCTGTAATATCCTGTCAAGCCTAAAAAACCACGTAATTCATAGTTGGTTGTGGCCACACCACCATGGCTGCAATTTTTTGATTATCGACCTTCACTCCCTGAGGCGTAACAATGTGTCCCAAAAATTCTAACTCCTGTTGGCCGAATGCACACTTGCTTGCCTTGGCAAAAAAATTATGCTGCCTTAAAATCTCCAAAGTTTGTTTAACATGCACCACATGCCTATCCCAAGTAGAACTATATACGAGTATATCATCGAGGAAAACCCAAATAAACTTTCGAAGATGAGGGCGAAATATAGAGTTCATGATGGCTTGGAATATAGATGGTGAGTTAAATAGACCAAACGACATCACTAAATATTCGTAATGACCATTGTGAGTCCGAAAAGCAGTTTTGAGTATGTCGGAAGGATTTACTCTTACTTGGTGATATCCGGCCCTTAGATCGAGCTTGGTAAAGTACGATGCGCCATGTAACTCATTCAACATGTTGTCTACTGTCGGAATGGGAAATCGGTCCTTGATGGTGGTGGCATTGAGTGCGCGGTAGTCTGTGCGAAATCACCAACTTCCGTCCTTTTTCTTCACTAATAATACTGGTGATGAAAATGGACTCGGACGAATGAGGCCGGTCTTTAGCATCTCTTGAACTTGTTTTTTGATTTCTTCCTTCTGGACATGGGCATATCGATATGGCCGTACATTAATTGGCTCGGTACCTAACTTGAGTGTAATGCAGAGTTCCACTTCACGTACTGGTGGCAAGCATGAAGGCTCTTAGAACACGTCCCCATACTCCTTTAGTAATTCTCCCATATCTTGCTGCTTCTTGTCATCTGCCGCACTTGGTGATGTGATTTAGGTAGCTGTCGAGAAACATATTGCAAGTAGCGTATCACCTCGTCGGCCTTCTTTGGAAATTTCTTTAAAGGTGGCTTCTTGAATGGTTTGCTTCCCCATTCCTTGTAGCCGTCTGGCTTGATTCTCCCAAATAAATTCCATGGTTAATTGCTTCCAATTACAAACCACAGAACCCAGCATTTCCAACCATTGAATGCCAAGTACTAAATCAACTCCTGTTAACGGTAGAGAAAAAGGTGAGGTAAAAATCAATGCCTTGTAAATTTACCAGTACCTTATCAAAACGCCCTTGACACCCTAGCCGCTCTCCATTAGCTACCTGTATCGTAAATGTTTCGGTGGGTACTACCGGTAATCTCAGTATATTTGCCAGTTGGTCGCTGATGAAGTTATGTGTTGACCCAATAACGATCAATACTACAACTTTGTGAGAGCCCATTCGAGCCGTCATGCGCATGGTTCTTGGCGCGACCCTCCTGTTAGTGCATGTAATGTTATTTTAAGCTCAATTTCTGGTTCTTGCACCTCCCCAGTTTCTCCATCTTGGTCCTCGTCCAATGTATGATGATCCGTGACTTCCTCCATTATCACATTGCCAGCTCCCGCATATCCTTCCAAGAGTAACAATTGTGCCTTTTGGCATTATGTCCTACTGTGAATCGTTCATTGCAGTTGAAACAGAGACCTTGAGCCCTTCTCCTTTGCATTTCCTCCCATGTTAAGCGTCTGATTGGAACAACAGGGGTAGTAGGAGCTACCCAAGTGGGTTGTTGAAGAGCTAGAGGAGCTCTTGTAGGTGGTGGTCGCGTGTACTGTTGCTGTTGTGCGAGCTGCTCATCTCTCATTTGTGCTAAATTAATGGCCTCCTTGAAGGATTGCGGTTTAAATTAGTTCCGGTTCAAACAAAGTCAATCGGATCTCTCTAATTGGTCCGAATTTTTGCATCAACATAATCCCTTCTTCCTTTCTAATTCCTCCTCTACTCCTTCTGTTACCCTAATCAAAGATAAGTTTTGTTTGTTGCTTGTTGCAGAAGCTGAAGTTGGTGAATGGCGTGTTGTATACTGGACGTTGGGCCAAAACTGGTTATTACTACGAAATTGTTGAAAGAATTTTCAAGGTAACTAAGCACATGAAAGTATTTGTGGTAGTGGGCTTACAGATTGTTTCTTCAAAAGCTTCTTTTTTTTTTTTATTTACCCCTTAAAAATCGCATTTTGAAGCAAAAATGTGTACAAAATAATTTACTCCTGAACACTTTCGTAAAAATACTCACTGAAGCCTTCTCCAATCCCTATGTTTGTGTTTAAGATTAGGGTTTCAACAGTGTGAGATAAAAGAGGAAGAGATGAAGTCTGTGTGTGGTCGATGAGTTGGGCTTGGAAGACAATGGTGGTGATTAATGGTGACAAAAGATCAAAGGAACGTGTTTGGGGGCGGGGAGGGGAAACGAATGTACTGTTATGGTGATTTTTTCTTAAACAATGATTGTCCTAGAGTTGGAAAACGGCGCAGATGTTGCCGGCCGCCCGCCCTTTGTGTAAAACGGGCCAGCCTGCCCGGCTCGGAAAAAAATATTTAATTTTTTTAAATAATTTGAAAATCGAAATTCTTTTGTAAATGAGTAAAGTCGATTATTTTTTATTTTTGAAACAGACACATAAAAATCAATTTCATATTTTTAACTTTCAAACAAAAAAAGAAAGAAAAGAAAAAAAGGAAAAAAGAAATTGCAATCTGCTTGATACCAGCACAGAAGCACTCCACCATTCTCAGCCAGTCAGCCTCTAATGAAATTGAAATCTGCTTAACTTGTGCAAAACTTTTTCCTCTGACAAATGGTTTCATGCTCAGACGGTCAGACCCATTAACGAAAAACCCCTTCTCATTGCTTATGGTTGGTTTCCAAGTTAGAGGAGAGCTCCGTTGGCTCAAGATTTTCCTGTACTTTTGCTAAAGCCACCTCTGCCATTCTCAATTGAGTGAGCAACATGATTGCAATTTTTTTTTTTTTTTTTATCTTTAGAGTGGTGGCGGTGATTTGCTTGTGGGTGGGAACTGTTTATAGTGGTTTGTGATGGGTGGGTTTAGTTCTTTGGTGAATGGTGGTGTTTGGTGGCACCTACTTATAGCGGTTTGTGATGGTTGGTGAACTGCTATGCATAAAATAAATAGAAAAACAGGGGACTTTTGTGTAATTAGCAGCCAAATTCCTAGAAGAGGGTGAAAGACTCTGGAAAAAAAAGAGTTAAAATTATCTTAGAGCTTCCAAGATTCATATATAATTAATTAATTTTTGCATTTCAAATGATTTACATTATACATAGTTTTTTAATTCTTTTTTAGAACTTTGTTTTTTTATTAATTTTCGATAGGCCCGACGGGCTTCTTTTAATTGCTAAACAGTATCATGTCAGGTCGACGGGTTGCCATATGCAAGCCCAGCCTGCCTGGTAGGGTATGCCCGAGCCGGGCTCAAGTTTGGTCAGGCCGGTCTGGGGCCAATTTTTCACCTCTTACCAGGAATGAGGCATGGGGATTTTTCCTCGCAAAATCATCATACTCTAGGGCAGGGGGAGGGTAACCCTTTCCCGCAGGGCGGAGACGGGGAATTCCCAGGGAGCCGAGGACAGGGACTGTATGGGCAAAAAATGGTCATGGACTTCATCAAGCTCATTACTAACGAACTTACTAAAATACGGCCCAATGGCTCGACCCAACTCTGGTTGGTCGGCCCAATTCTGATTGGGCCCATTTCGGGTCACTCTTGAAGGGAGTCAATCATATGGATTAGGCATCTCCTAAAACAGATGAACTCGAGTTTAAGTTCAAGGTCCTTACACAACTTCGAGTCTGACTAGGAGTCCATCTCCTCAAAAGTCTAAACCCATAAAGACTCCTCACTCCTCAAAACTCCGAGTCACATGAGGATGCTTCTCCAAAGTAGGATTCCTAGTCCTACAAGAACCTCAATCCCACACACTTTCTAATTCATCCAAAATCTCAAATCTTACATGAATTAGGACTCTTACTCTTACAAAGGCAAGTCATTCAATGAATTTCCATTCTACTGCACCTTTCGCCATTAGGAACTCCTAGTCCAATAAGGATAGGACTCCTAATTTGGTAAACACGAGGATTCTACATCCTCCTAGGACTCTACCCTATGAGCTCCTATATAAGCAGGGTCAAACCCCTCATTGAGGATTCACTCTCAAACAATAAGTCTTTCCCTTACTCTTAGAGCACACTCACTCTCAAAAGCCTCCGCCTCCGCCATTACCTTTGAGCTTGGTCCTGTCCAACTCAACCGTGGTCTCCAGTCACTCTACGAGTAGCGCACTAGCTCGCACTCCAGTAAGTCTACTCCACTCTCAGTCTCCCTTATCATCACAAGTGTGCTGACTTGAGCATCAGAGTGCCTACGGGGCAATACCACACCGGTGTCCCCCGTGAGCTCCACATTCACTTTTCTTATATTTGTAGGTCCATAATTATATCAATGGTTCATCCCTCACAGGATCAACCTCTCTACAATACAGGTAGATTTTTACATCTACAGGGACTGGGAATGGAATCC
>WYDK02062025.1:0-11832 GCA_009867345.2 Toxicodendron radicans | reverse complement strand
GTAAATATTAGTAGTGATGGTATGGCATGTGTATGAGTAATTAGTTTGATTTACTCACTGAGCTTTAGCGCTCACCCCGTTAATTTCAACATTGTGTAGGTACAGTTGATCGTGACCGCAGAGGATAGTCGATACGCGAGGGACAGGCGGGCCACTGTTTATACGCCCATAGTTTTTGTTATGTACATAAAATGCAGTATTTTGTGTATATTTAGCGTTATTTTGAATATGTACTTTGTATATATTACTTTTTAGTAAAAAAGTAAAAGCAGCGCGCGAAAGTTTTTATTTTATATGAGTTTACACTATGCATATTTCATACATATATCATTATTTTCTATCTAATATCTAGTAAGTAAAGAGTTGTTACACATAACTAAAGAGAACTCTACACTCTAGATTGAGGAAATTGAGAGCTAATCTGTAATGCTCTTTCTTACTAGCTTAGTAGATAGAAAATAATGCTAAAACATGCCATAATACATAAGTATAAAATATGTATATGAAATAAAAACATGCACGCGCAACTTTCTTTAATCAAACACATATGTACATGGCATAATTGCAACAACCTTTCTTTTTTGTACATATAATAAAAATATGAGTGTGTGAACAGTGGCCCGCATCTCCCACGCTTATCGACTATCCACCTGGTTACGCTCATCTACTACCTGCAAAAATGTTGAAATTAACGAGATGAGCACTAGTTGCTCAGTAAGTAAATCATACTAAAACTTAAAAACACTCTCGTTAAAGAATTACACTTCCAAATAAAAACAATTTTCTAACTTCTTTGCTTCTTTTTTTTTTTCTTTCTAATTTTTTTGTCTTCTTTCTTATTCTCATTCTTATTCTTCAACTTCTTGTCTTTTTCTTTTCTATTATCTTTCTTTCATCAATCTTCTATCTCTCAATGTATGAGAAATATCACTCTTGAATTTCTTAATTATGCATACATTCCAACATTACATGAATAATAATGATAATGCATGCAATATAAATGTACTAAATAAACTTTATAAAATAAAAGTTACTCATTCTTTTTCTTATTCTTCGTTCTTATTCTTTATTCTTACTCTTTATTCTTTCTTTTCTTTTCTAGTCCTATCTTTTCTTTTCTTTTCTTTCTTGTTCTTGCTTATTCTTATTCTTTTCTTATTCTTGTTCTTGTTCTTGTTCTTGTTCTTTCTTATTTTTATTCTTTCTATGCCAATCAGACTGGTTGAGGTATGAATTTGGAGCCTTGACCATGTGAGTTTCTTTTTAATTCTTTCTTTGTACGGTCCTCATCTACATGCACTCTTGGAAGACTGTACAATTTTCTTTTCTTTCTTCTTTTTATGTCACTCACTTAAGGTGACGTGCATATAGGTAATTTATTATTCTTAGTCACCATAACCTCATATAGCGACACTCACAGGCTCCTCATCGCAACAACCTTCTCTTTTTCTTTATTTTCTTTATTCTTAAGTTATCAAAATAATTAATCATATTTCTTTGATAACTTTTAATAATTTACTCATGCATGATTTAATGACCATGCAAATGCAAATTTCTTTGTCTCATTATTTCTTTCTTTCTTTCTTTCTTTGCTTTACTATTCTTTATTACTCATTTCTTTTATTTTCTTGGCATTCTTCCTAATATAAATATATATTAGGTCTAGCTACATGAATGCATGAATGGAATTCTTATGCATGCAAGAACTTCATCACATGTACTAGTATATGAAATTCTTCATTTTCTTAACGCTTAACCAAGCTAACTTAAGTCACTTAATTAGGCCTTAATTCTTTTATTTCTTAAAAATATTCTTTTTCTAACATTCTTCGTAAATTCTTCTTTCCTTAATGGCTTAAACACATGCCACATCTTCAAACACATCAATTTCTCAACACAAACAATAAGGTCCATCCTTACTACCATGGCCAAATTCATCAACACTTCCACAACAAGCAACAATTCTTCACAATTCTTATCATCTCATCATAGTATCCATGCATAAAACATTATATAAACAAATAAAGTGCATTAAGGTATATAATAAGGGATGGCCGAAAATACCGTAACAGCACATATATATATCTTTTCATCAATTGCTAGAATTAATCTCATCTCATCACTATACACATGCCTACTACATCATTTGACCAAAATCAAGCACAAAAGGTGGTATAATAGTCATGGCCGATTTTCTCCATTTTCATACCCATCACAAATATTCAACTTCCCATGCATCATATCACATATTCAAGCTCCTCACAACATCCACAACACATTACTACCATCAATCTCATCTCAATCTCAACACATATAAAAGGTATGATTCTTTAAAACTTAAATCACATAGTAAATCAACTCATCCCATGATTTACTTACCTTATCAAGATTCACCTTTGTCTAAATACTTGCTTTGATCCAAGTATCTTTCTCCTTCAATCTAAAACAAGTGAAATTTCATGAGAACTTAAACTTTAAAGCAAGAAAAACACTTAAACAAGCATGGATCATACCTTAGAACACTTTAGATAGAAAACTCTAACTCAATTTCACTTATTTCTCTTGAATCAAGCTTGAAAATTGAAGGAAATTTGAGAGAATATGGCAAAGAGAAATCGGAAATGGAGAAGAGAATGGATAAGTTCAACTAAAAAAAATATCTTACATATATAAAGATATTTTATTACTTCTTTTCCCATTTTACCCTTGCGCTTTGGTGATAATTACAACTTTGTCACTTATGCAATTACTCAAATACCCTTATTATATTCATAATCTTCACCTTAAATGCTTTCATTTGAATCCCCAATTTTTCTTCTAATTCCTTATGAAAAGACCATTTTACCCCTAGTGAAGTTTTAATCAAAATTCAAACAATTCTTTTTAAGGAAATTTCAAAGGAATAATTCTAAAGGTATGGGGATGTAAAACACATATTTTACGTACCTTGGCATAGGTATTACAATTCCTCCCCCTTTAATAGAATTTTGTCCTCGAAATTTAGATGAACAACTCTGGAAATCGAGAGGCTACTTTTCCCACTCGTTGCAATATCTCAAAAGGACCAATATACTTGGGAGCAAACTTTCCTTTCTAACCAAAACGCAAAATGCGTTTATAGGGGGAAATCTTGATGGCGCTTTATCGCCTACTTCAAATTCTATATCTTTTCTTTTCAAATCAGCATAACTTTTCTTTCTATCTTGAGCTTTCTTCATTCTGTTTCTAATCAACTTTACATCATCAATCATCTTTTGTGTCATTTCTGGCCCAATGACTGCATGTAAAGAATCTCTCTCTCCTACATCATCCCAATGCAGTGGAGATCTACATCGTCTACCATACAAATCTTCATATGGGACCATTTTAATTGTAGACTGATAACTATTATTGTAAGTAAACTTAATCAGTGGTAACATCTCATACTAGGTGGTTTTGTAATCCATGCAACATGCTCTCAACATATCTTCCAGCACTTGATAAGTTCTCTCAGTTTGTCCATATGTCTGAGGGTGATAAGCTGAACTGAATGTCAATCTTGTACCCAAAGCTCTCTGTGGACTAGTCCAGAATGCTGAAAAAAATCTTGAATCTCTGTCTGATACTATAGTCTTAGGAATCCCATGCAATATGACTATCTCCCTAATATAAATTTGAACCAACTGATATGAGGTAGTGTTGTCCTTCACTGGAAGGAAATGCACTGATTTGGTTAATCTATCAACTATTACCCAAAGCGCATTATATCTTTTCTGAACTCTTGGAAGGCCTGTAATGAAATCCATAGAGATCTCCTCCCATTTCTATTCAGGAATACTGAGTGGCTGAAGTAACCTGATAGCCTCTGATGCTCTGCCTTAATATGTTGGCATACCAAGCATTTAGCTACAAAATCTCCAATATCCTTTTCATGCTTGGCCACCAATAAATTTTCTTTAAGTCTTGATACATCTTAGGTCCTCCAAGATGAGCAGTATACGGAGTATCATGAGCTTCTACAAGAATTTTCTTTCTCAACTCATCACATTTGGGAATGCACAACCTGTTTCTAAAACAGAGAACACCTCATGAAATCTGATGCTCTGTTGTCTTACCCTCAAGTACCTGTCGACTCATTTTTTGACACCACTCGTCGACTGCTTGTTTTTCTTTAATTTTGTCCTGAAGGGTATAATGGATTTCCAACCTGGCAATTCTTACGGGCACCAGTTCTATATGTTCTTTACAAAATTCTTCTAATAACTCTTTTTGTACTGTGAGTTGAGATAAGAAGATCTTTCTACTCAAGGCATCAACTACCACATTAGCCTTCCTAGGTTGATATTTAATCTCACAATCATAATCTTTTACAAGCTCCAACCATTTTCTGTCTCATATTCAACTCCTTTTGAGTAAAGAAATATTTCAAACTCTTATGGTCGGTGTAGATATTACACTTTACTCCATATAAATAATGCCTCCAAATTTTCAAATCAAATACTACAACAACCAACTCTAAATCATGGGTAGGGTATCTCGTCTCATATTCTTTCAACTGGCGAGAAACATAAGCTATAACTCTACCCAACTGTATTAATACTGCTCCAAGGCCCTAAAGTGAGGCATATGTGAAGATATCATACTCTACACCTTCATGTGGCAATACTAAAATAGGAGTTGTTATTAGTATTCTCTTTAAATCTTGGAAACTCTCCTCACGTGCATCATTCCATACAAATGGAGTTCCCTGTTTGGTTACAGTTGTAAGGGGCTTAGCTAACTGAGCAAATCTTTCTACAAACCTCCTGTAGTAGCGTGTTAATCCTAGGAAACTTCTCACCTCTTTTACCGTTTTCGACCTCTGCCACTCCAAGATTGCCTCTATCTTACTGGGATCTACTGAAATCCCTTATTTTGAAACAACATGGCCCAAAAATACAACTAGTCTAGCCAAAACTCACACTTAGAGAATTTGACATACAACTTTTTATCTCTCAATCGCTGTAGCACAAATCTCAAATGTTCTTCATGCTCTTTTCTTGTCTTAGAATAAACCAAAATGTCATCAATGAACACCATAATAAATCTATCTAGACAATCTTGGAACACTATATTCATCAAGTCCATGAAAATGGCTGGTGCATTGGTTAGGTCGAAGGGCATCATTACAAACTCATAATGCTCATATCTAGTACGAAGGACAGTCTTTGTAACATCTTGCTCTACAACTCTCACTTGGTGATAACCCGACCTCAAATCAATTTTTGAAAATACAGTTGCTCCCTTAAGTTGATCAAACAAGTCATCTATATGAGGTAATGGGTATTTGTTCTTCACTGTCACCTTATTTAATTCTCTGTAATCTATACACATCCATAATGATCTATCTTTCTTCTTTACAAATAGAATAGGAGCACCCTAGGGAGAATGAATAGGCCGGATAAAACCTTTATCTAAAAGTTCTTGGAGTTGCTTATTTAATTCATGTAACTCTGTTGGGGCCATCCGGTAAGGGGCTTTAGAAATTGGTGCCGTTCCAGGTGCTAGTTCAATACTGAACTCCAACTCTCTTTCTAGAGGTAAACCATGTAAATCATCTGGAAATACATCTAGAAACTCCCGAACTATAGGTACATCTTGAATCTTTGGCCAGGAAGTATTACTGCTAGCCATAATGTGAACAATATACCCGGAACACTCTGTTCTCAACATCTTTCTAGCCCTTACACTGTTAATCAACATACTGAATTGATGACCTTTACCAAAACTGAAACTATCGTCGTCATCAAGATTAAATCTCGCTCTCTTCTTATGGAAATCAATCTCAACTCCATATTTCCCCAGAAAATCCATACCTAAAATAACATCAAAATTGGGCATGTCAAATACTATCAAATCCACTATCAACATTCTCCCCTGGATCACTACAGACTTTGCTAAAAGTACCCTCGGGTTATCACAGTAACATCTTCTAGCAGTTATATTCTCATAGCATGACTCATCAAAGTAGGGTCTAAACCTAGCCTCTCAACAATCCCATGTGCAATAAAAGAGTAGGTAGCTCCCGAATCAATCAATGCATAAAGAGGGACTGAATGAAATAATAAATGACCAGTAACTGCCGATGGGCTAGCCTCAGACTAACTCTGAGCAACTGTATAATCTTTGGCACTAGCACCTCTGGAAGTCTGTGTTGCTAAAGTCTGACCTGCTGGTGGTACTGGGGCTCTGCAGTCTTTTATCATATGCCCAGGCTAGTAGCATCTATAATATATATTCCTTCCCACATCTCTAAGGCACTAACCCAAATGGTTCTTTCCACATTTCTGACATTGGACAAGTTGGAAAGGTTCACCGGCCCTCAGTTTCTTATTCTTCCAATCTTTTATATTTTTTCTAGGCTGAAATCTTTTCTTGTACTTCACTTCTCTAGTACCGGAAGTATCTGATCTATCCCTATGAGGAGCGGGAGGTGCACTACTAGGTGCTGCTACTAGTGATGCATTAGGTATGACCAATTTCTTCACAAAAACCTCGACCTGTAAAGCTCTCTCTAATGCCTCACTGTAAGTCTGAGAAGGCTGCGGGCCTGACATAACATAACGGGCTATCTTTGGATACAACCCGTGCACAAACTTATCTCTCCTCAATTCTGTTGTACTCACTAAACCCGATGTAAATCTTGCCAGCGAGTTGAATCTAACTGAATATTCTTTCACTGTGCTAGTACCCTGTTGCAGGTTAATCCTGCGTTTTCTTATAAACAATATCAGTTTTCCTATACTCGGACTCAAATAACCGTCTAAAATCTCTCCAAGTCATGGTGGTTATGTCATGGGTGTCCTCCATCAACTCCCACCATATTCGAGCATAACCTCTGAACAGGAAACTAGCATATCTAATCTCATTCCCGTCAAGCATCTGAAAAACGTACGCTCAACTGTCTTGATCCATTCCTCAGCCACTAATGGATCATTAATACCTTTGAATTCTGACAACTAAGGCTGACTAGGCAGCCCATAAATATGATCCATACGACCATGCACTGTAGGGGGTGCAGGAGGAATGACACTCTCTCTAGCATCTCTAGGGGTAGGTGTAACCCACGACACCTCTACTGGTGCACGTCTCTCTCTATCCTCTCTCAAGGCATGCTGGACCAAATCATACATTCTGGGCTCATCCAAAGTAGAGGGCATGGATCTTGACGGGTTAGATGATTCACCTGCATTTTGGGTCTCCTTACCCTTACTGGTAGATCGAGTTCCCCGTCTCATCTATAACACATAATATCAATTCTATTAGAAATTTAACCAACTTACTTAATATAGGTAAGTAAAGAAATAACTTACAGCGACCAATGGCGGTATGTCAATACAGCGAGGAAGGGCACACTGTTTCCCAAAATCATGCTCTGATACCAAAAATGTAATGGTCTTTCTTACTAGCTTGTAGATAGAAAATAATGCTAAAACATACCATAATTACATAAGTATAAAATATGTATATGAAATCAAAACATGCACGTGCGACTTTCTTTTATCAAAAACATATGTACATGGCGTATTTACAACAGCTTTTCTTTTTGTACATATAATAAATATATGAGCATGTGAACAGTGGCCAACATCTCCCTCGCTCGTCGACTATCCACCTGGTCGCGCTCATCTACTACTTACAAAAATGTTAAAATTAACGGGATGAGCACTAGTTGTTTAGTAAGTAAATCATACTAAAACTTAAAAACACCCCCGTTAAAGAATTACACTTCCAAATAAAAACTATTTTCTAACTTCTTCACTTCTTTTTCTTTTTCTTTTTCTTTCTAATTTTGTTTCTTCCTTCTTCTTCTCATTCTTATTCTTCAACTTCTTATCTTTTTCTTTTCTATTCTCTTTCTTTCATCAATCTTCTATCTCTCAATATATGAGAAACATCACTCTTGAATTTCTTAATTATGCACACATTCCTACATTACATGAATAATAATGATAATGCATGCAATAGTAATGTACTAAATAAACTTTATAAAATAAAAGTTAGTCATTCTTTTTCTTATTCTTCCTTCTTATTCTTTATTCTTACTTTTTATTCTTATTCTTTATTCTTTTTTTTCTTTTCTAGTCTTTTCTTTTCTTTTCTTTCTTGTTCTTGCTTATTCTTATTCTTTTCTTATTCTTGTTCTTGTTCTTTTCTTTATTATTCTTGTTCTTTTTATGCCGATCGAACTGGTTGAGACATGGATTTGGAGCCGTGGCCATGTGAATTTCTTCTTAATTCTTTCTTTGTACGGTTCTCATCTACATGCACACTTGGCGGACTAGACAATTTTCTTTTCTTTCTCTTCTTATGTCACTCACTTAAGGTGACGTGCATGTAGGTAATTGATGATTCAAATTAAAATCCTCGCAAGTGCACGAGTGGTTATCGCAATATAGTGTGCAAAATGCAAGGGTTGATTCCACAGGGACTGTAAGTGCTCTGGTGATCTTAATGACTGTGCCTTGTGACATGGATTAACATAAAATAAACATAAAGCAAAATTAACAATAAAATGAATTGAAAATCTAACTACTTAAAATAAAGCGTAGGTCTTTAACTCATCAATCATCCAGTTACATGTTCTTCACAAAACTACTGTTCTCTATATTCTTTTTTAGGGTTCGCACTCTTGTCTTTTCAGGGTATTATTATCTACCATTAAGCCTTGGGTATTACCATATGGCATTCGGAATTATTACACTTTTTACACCCATTGAGAACTAGAATACTAAACAAAGAACCAATTCGCATTTGGCAGGGCATATGCTTGAACAAGAATCATCCATTCACTAGAGCTAATTGTTGGGCAAAACGTCTCTTATTTCTAGGGTATTACCGTAGGGCGTTGGGGATTAACCTAATGTTTTCATTACTAAACTAGCTAGGGCTTATAGTCTAATCTAGTGAACAAAAACCCATAAAGAACAAGACAAAAAACAAGTTGTATTTGGTAGGGCGCATACTCTAACACAACTCAATCATTCAATACCCAAACTCATCTCATACAATCAATTAACTAACATCAAGGTTGATCAAGCCCTATCATCATCTAAAGATTTAATTAAAAACAATGAATGAATCAAGAACATGTTTGAATAGATTAAACAAATAGATTATCTCAAAACACAAGCTTTCAATTAGAATTCATCAAATCCCTAAAAACATCAACTAATTACATAAATGAAAAGAAAATATTAAATGAAAATAAAAAATTCACAAAGTAAAAGAAAGATTACACTTTGGATTCATGAAGAACAACAAGAACAAAGGAGAGAGAGAGATGAGGAGAACCCTCTCTCCTCTTTCTAGAGCCCCCCAATTCTAAAACATTTTCCAAAACTTCTTAAACCTAAAAAAAATAGTTTATTTATAGAGCTTGGGTTGCTAGGGCCATTTTTGGAATGAATTTCGTATATTTTTTTCACTTCTCCATGAATTCTATTGTGATGTAACTTTCGTGTCACTCATTAACCATCTTCCAGCTCGAAATGGATCATTACCAAAACATAAAAGTTATATATTGGTCTTGTATCTTTACAACAAAACAACAATCAGGTCAATTGGAGTTGTGTAGTGCAAGATATGCTCCTTTTAGTGAAGCATATTTAGTTCTGCCCATTGCAACGAGGTGTGTGAATAGTTCCTCTAGTCAACAAACTTAAAAAACTCATAACTTCTGCATTTGAGCTTTAATTCTCGCACCGTTTGTTCTTACACATTTCTGATTCTTTACTCTTCAACATACATGCTCGAAATCCTCATTTTTTCAGCACTTAAATACCTGAAAATTCATAAAACATACCCGTGATTCTAGAAAACAAAAGACATATAGAGAATTAAGTAAAATTAACCAATTAAACCTAATTCCCACACAAAATACCCTTAAAATCACCAAGTATGAGTGCACTTCCAAGCATTCATTACAACCCCCAACTAGGTTCTTGCTAGTCCCTAGCAACCGAACCGATCTAACACAAAATCTAAATCTTACTAAGCTAACCTAAACTAAACCACTTTCGTAGGCTGACACGATTGCATTTAGCTTATGCAATAAGCCTTTAAACCCCTAGGTCCCCCTAGTGATCGAGTTATAGTCTCGTGAGGGTTAATAGCGATATACCCACAAACATAAAATTAGAAATGAAAATATAAGAAAACAAAGTAAACGAAAACAAAGAAAATAAACTTAAACTGAAAAGAAAGTACCCAATATGGAATGCGGTTCGAGTTTCAAAGGCTGCCACAAGTTTATTCATAGAAAATGCTTAATACTCTGAAAAGTCAAATCATGAATTGACCAAATATCTCTATCGATTCCCTAAGTAGGCGATCCCCACTTCAATCCACCCTTCAACTTCCCGGATTATTCTATGCTAATGGGTGAATTTTATCAAATGGTAATAACCTCCATAAGCCTTAATTTTGAACTACTGTCCACTAATGAGGGTTTCGACATTGTCAAGATCAAAAGGGCTTTAACAATTTATAACGTTAGGCTTGGGTAGTGGCTTGAAAGAATGGCTAGGATAACAAAGTAAGAGAACTCGGTTTCCTCACGCTACACAAAGAGCTACACTCCTCAAGTCAAACCTTCCTTTAATTGCTTAACCTCCCATACATGTCACACCCTTTCACAACCCCCAAACTTATTGCTTACTTATTTAATGAACTAGTTTTTTTGAATCAACTAGCAAGCATTTACATTAATCTTGGGTTGTTTCCTTTTTTTATGCCTCATCATTACCCCCAAACGTATTCCTTTCCCATCACAATTTACTCATCCACCTCAATTGCTCTTTATCAACATATTTGGAATTAAGTTCTCTTAAGGATGTGGTAAAGTGTTTAAGGTCAAGGGTTGGATTATTTTTGGTTTCTCAAAAACACAAGGCAACATACAAATCAAGCTCAAAAGGGTGACTAAAGGCAATTTGAAATAGGGTTGGCTAGGAAGGCTCAAACGTCTCAAAGAATTCCTAAATCATTTCCCAACAATGTCTAATCCTAAAATTTTGCCTCAAGCAATTGTCTACTAGGTTCTAAAGTCTACCAACATTATCAAGACTTCACACACCAACATAGAATGTTTGTAAGCATGCCAAGTAAGTAAAAATGGTGGTTGAACCACTTAAGGAATCTTCAAGCTAAACCTAGTTAACCAATCTCAACTTAAAGCAATACTCCGCATTTTCCGAGAATAAATTCACAACAATCTAGTTATCAATAATGGCTCATTTCAATCATTTGGGCACAAAACACACACACACATAAACACATGCATACGAAAAAGAAACTAAGCACACAAAACACACAACAAAACATACAATTTGCAAACATTGTTTTTCTACCCCCAAACTTAAAATGACATTGTGCTCAATGTCATGCAATAAATAAAAAGGAATAGAGAAAACAAAGGTTAAGCAATACTCCCCTAGTGATTCCGTGATGTGTATTTGTCGAAGTCAATGCTCGGCATCCAATCATCATCTCCTCAAATCATCCAAATATGCAAAACAAGGAAACTCATGGTACTCCAAAATGTTAAGACACATCACCAATTCATTAGGAAGTAAAAACCTCACCCAACAACCTAATTCTAAGAAAAAAATGAAAAGTACTAATAATACACAAAAAACAAAATTAACTAACATAACACAAACCACAAATCACTTCAATCTCAATTCAATCAACACAAAGGTATTCCCATAAACACTTTCAAACTTCTCAATCAAATAATTCAACTCCAACTACCTCAACAATCCAACATTACAATCAATTACACATTCAATTATCACAAGTCCTTCAAATTAA
>WYDK02061996.1:0-11843 GCA_009867345.2 Toxicodendron radicans | reverse complement strand
AAAATTGTGAATTCAAAATTTGTATTCACAAATGCAGCAATTATATTATCATTTTATTAGACTTAAATTAATCTGTATAATGTACAATCAAGGAAACAATTATCGTAGCAATCGAAACTACTATTGGCTGAAGATTGTCCAGGTACAAGCAAGGGTGTTAGCCGAGTTGAGCCACCAGAGAACGGCTCGGGTTTGGCTCGATAAAATTTGGATTCGACTCGACTAAAAATCAAGCCAAGTCGGGCTCTGCTCAACTCGGCTTGGCTACAATGTCGAGTTGAGTTAGAACAAGCCAAAACTCGGCTTGTCAGGCTCGCAAGCTTTAGGAAGCTTGAAGGTATATTTGATATGTTTGAAACAATGGGGGGTGATTTGTAATTTTTAGCTTTTAAAATTGCAAACACACCTAAAAAAAGTTCAAAAAAAACTGATGATTGATTGTTGGGCTCGACACCCCAAAAAAGTTCAAAAAAGTGTTGTCAGCCTGCCTCAAGTCTTTGCCGCTGAAGTTTGGCCGACATCCTCTCAGCGTGTTTTTCTTGATTTATTTTGGAGGTACTGATTGGCAGACCATGGGTTTTAATCCCCTAAGCTTGACCTTTGGCGCGGTTAATACCATTTTGCCGGTCGGGCTCTGACTTCCAACTTTCATACAACTTACAATAATTGTTGAAAGACAAATTGAATTGAATACTACGTTTTATTGTGATAATAAAGCGGACTATTTTTCCGAGTACAAAATAAAGTAAAAAGTACAAAGTTCGCCTAATATTAAATTTAGCTAAATCAATTGTAGTACCTCCATAAATGCTCAGCGTTCCATGCTCGTAAGACCGTTGTCCCATTCAAGTACACCAAGTGAAATGTCCCTGACGCGATCTTTTATGAAATTTTAAATGGACTTTCCCACTTCGACCCGAGTACCCCCTAGCTCGACTCATTTGCTGTGGGTACATTTTTTCTCAAAACGGGGTCCCCTTTTTCGACTGTCGATTCCTCACTTTGAAATAAATGTATCGTCTCGCTCGTTGCTGATAGGAAGCAAGCCTCATTTGTGACTTTCCTTGGTGCTCGTCAATTAAATTGATATTTAGCCTTAGCAAAGAATCATTCAGATCCTTATCAAAAACCTCTCGCCTGAATGTCTTAACCCTAACTTCGATTGGCGCCATTGCCTCGCAGCCATAAGCAAGTGAAAAAAGGGTTTCACCTGTCAAGGTCCTTGCTGTGGTTCTATAAGACCACAATACTTCGGGCAAATCATCCGCCCATCTTCCCTTCAAAGCGTCGAGCTTTTTCTTCGGGGTATGCTTGATCAACTTATTCACAACCTCAACCTACCCGTTTGCTTGAGGTCGATACACAACTAAGAAAGGTTTTTAATCCCGAGCCCTTCACAAAATGAAATGAACTCCTCGTTGTCAAACTGTTTTCCATTATCTATGATGATGGTAAGTGAGAGCCCAAATCTACAAATGATGTTTTTGTAGACGAAGTCTTTCATTTTGTTCGAAGTCACAATGGCCAAAGGCTCGGCCTCCGCCCACTTAGTGAAGTAATTGACTACGACTACTAGGAACTTGACTCTGCCCTTGCCTTGAGGCCATGGGCCTACCAAGTCAATGCCCCAAACTGCAAAAGGCCAAGGGCTGGTTAACGTTTTAAGCTCTTAAGGCAGTGCTCACGGAATATCAGCAAATCTCTAGCATTAATCTCACTTACGAACAAATTCTACAGAATCTTCATACATAGTCTGCCAGTAATACCCTTTGCACAGTACCTTGTAGGCTAAGGCTTCCCTCCGGAGTTATTTTCACATATCCCTCGTGGATTTCTTGGAGGATATAGTATGAATCCTCCCTGTTTACACACTTGAGTAGAAGGGTGTCATAACCTCGCTTATACATCTTCTCATTGATTAGGGTGTAGCGGGTTGCTTTTGCCCGTAGTGTCCGTGCATCATTTCTATCTTCCCACACTTCCATATCCTTCAAGCAGGAGATTATTGGATCCATCCAACAAAAAGGTCGGGTTGTTTCCATCAAAACCTCTTTTGGCGGGCTTATACTTGACTTTTGAAGGACCTTGACTGGGATTGGATCAGCAACTTCACTACTCATCGACGAAGCCAAACGGGCTAAAATGTCGACCACAGAATTCTGCTCTCTAGGGATTTGTTGTATACTGTAGCTCTTCAAGGAGTCTAACTTGAGTTTTACCTTTTGAAGATGGCCAATCATTTTACCTTATTTAGCTTGATACTCCCTAGAAATCTGATCCACCATGAGTTGAGAGTCGCTGTAATTTTTGATCGACTCTACTCCCATTTCCTTGGCTAGTTCAATCCCTGCCAGAAAAGCCTCATATTCTGCCTCATTGTTTGAGGTGGTAAACCTAAATCTAACTGCAGCCTGAAAAAACTTTCCCTCGGGTCTCTCAAGCAATAGCCCAGCCCTGTCTCCATTTTCATTGGATGATCCATCCGCATATAATTTCCATTTCCATAGTGACTCTATTTCTGTTACCTTCGAGGCGACAATCACTTCACTGCTTGATTCAGTCGAGCTCATTTCTTCTCTGGACTGGTAAGAGAACTCTGAAATGAAATCGGCGATTGCTTGTCCTTTGATCGCCGTTTTGGGGAGATAGTTGACATCATGATGACTTAGCTCCAATGCCCACTGAATTAATCTGCCCGACGCCTTTGGCTTTTGCAGAACATTCCTCAAAGAAAATTCGTTAAATCATGAATGGTGTGCGTCAGGAAATAAGGTCGTAGCTTTCTTGATGCAATGATCAGTACTAAGACCAACTTCTCCATCTCCATCTCCATCTCCATCTCCATCTCCGAATATCTTGTCTCACCGTCGACCAATCTTTGACTCACATAATAAATCAGCCATTGAACCTCCGCCTATTTTCTTACCAATGCTACACTCATGGCAAAGAAAGACACCACCAAATACAAGAGGAGGGGCTCGCCGTGAATAGGCTTTGACAATAGTGGGGGTTGACCGAGGTGCTTTTTCAACTCCTAGAACGCCCACTTGAACTTCTTATTCCCTTTCAATGTCTCGAAGAATGGCAATCATCTATCCGTTGCCTTTGAGACAAATCGGCTGAGCACTACAACTTGCCCAATCAAAGTCTAAACCTGTTTAATCTTAGTCAGACTTACATGTTCAATAAAGCTTGAATTTTGTCGGGGTTGACCTCGACAACCCACTGATTCACCATGAATCCAAAAAAATTTCTCGAACTTACTCCACAGGTTCACATCTGATATTTCCTTAGGATTTCAAAAATCGTGGCCAAGTGCCTGATGTACTGCTTCCTTGGATTTGACGAGCATATCGTTGATGTACACCTCCATTGTTTTACCAATCTGTTTGACAAACATTTTGTTGACTAACTGTTGATAGGTCGCCCATGCGTTCTTTAACCCAAATGGAATCACCCTGTATCAATAGATACCACGGTCAATTATGAAAGAGGTGTTCTCTACGTCGGGCTAATACATTGGGATTTAGTTATATCCGAAATATGCATCCTCGAAATTTAGAAGTGTGTGCTCGACCATTGCATCTATGAGTTGATCAATTCGAGGTAACGGAAAATTGTCCTTCGAGCAAGCTTTATTTAGATCTGTGAAGTCAACGTAAGTCCGCCATTTGCCGTTTGACTTTTTCACCAATACCGGGTTAGCGAGCCAGCTTGGATACCTCACTTATTGGATTAAATTGATGTTTAATAGCTTATCAACTTCATCCTTGAGCGGCCTAAGAACACTTCGAATCCATCGATCTCCTCTTCTGTCTGATAGGCTTAGCTTCAGGATCAACGTTCAATATGTGGCTCATAACTTTAGGGCTAATGCCCACCATGTCTGCTTGCACCAAGGTGAACACATCAAGATTCTTTTTCAAAAACTAGGCCAACTTATCTGTTAGCTCGCTACTTAGACCATTTCTAACCCTTAATACTCGGGTTAGGTCCTCCTCGCTTACTAAGATTTCTCGTATTTCCTCAATTAGGCCTGTTATAGGGTCTTCTTTGTGAATTCAATGATCAATTGTGTCCTTGACTAGTCCAGGATGCGGGCTAGTTTCAGTAATCACCATTGCTCTCTGAATAGGCCATTTGATTGCGACGATCATAGCATTGTTACAACAATTTTTTTGCCTCGATAGATGAGCCTCTGACCATTCTAATTCCATCCAGAGTTGGGAAATTGATGGCTCGGCAGTGAATCAAATCTACAACTTCAAAGTCATCCAAAAAGAGCCTACGTAACACCTCATTATAACTGGTCGGACAGTCGACCATCAAGAACTCTTGCATCTCTGTCCTTGTGTACTTCCTTTCTCCTAATGTTACTTGGAGCTCGATCGTTCCTTTAGGGAGTAGACTATCCTCAGTGAATCTATAGATAGGCATTGAGCATGGTTTAAGATGGCACTCAGTGAACCGGATCTCACAAAATGCACCAATGAATAAAACATTGACGACATTTCCATTATTTATCATCAGTCGAAAAAATTTGCTGTTTCCGATCATGGTGCTAATGACAATAGTGTCTCGAGTGTATCGGGCATACAACTCGCATTCTTCCTTGGTAAACTTCCTGAGGGGCCCCTCTGCCAAAACAGCTAGCATGCTCTTAACCAGCTGATGTTTTGTAGCCATTTGGTAAAATTGGTCCAAACTCACATGATCTTCCCTCTGTAACTCTTTACACAACTCTGTCTGCGGCCTGGTTCCGGCTATCAACAATGTTTGAATTGACTCTTCAAGAGCATTTGGGACCTTCGTCTGCTCGCTTTGAAATCTCTTTAAGTATAAGGTCAGAGATTCGCCTTTCTCCTAACGTATATTGCTCAAGTAGCTGAGCAGCATGGCAAATTGCAACCTCGCTTGAAATTGTTGCAGGTATAATGAAGCGAACTACTTCTAGAAGTTGATTGAGTCGCTTCTGGTCTTTTATACCATTTCTTAGCGTTCCCAACCAGTGTCACAACAAAACACCGGCACTTCTCCCATTCGGAGACCTGATGTAATTCTTTGAAATCATTAAAAGCATCGAGGTGCTTGCTTGGTTCCCCGTTTCCAGCATACTTCATCGCCGATGCTTTAAACCCCAGAGGGAGTGGCGCTTGGCGGATCTCTTCAGAGAATGGGGAACTTACCACAGACTCCGCATGTTTTGCCTACTGGGCTCTCAGGTATTCTAGAATTCTTTGAATTTGATCTATCTCATTTGTAACGGGGTTATGAGTCTGAGCCCTGCTGGTTATTTGCTCAATCAAATGAGATCGAAGGCCAACTGTTCGAATCAGTGGACTGTGTGCGCTTGTGCATGACTCAGTAGCCTGGTGGCTGGGAGAATAAGTACTACCGTACATACTAGCATGCTCGTGATGTCGATTAGAACCAGAGCATCGGAGGTTGTTGTTGTGGCCTGATGGACGGGTTTGTCTTGAGCGTGGATTAAAACCGACACGCGTATGATGAACATCTCATTGTTTTGTGCGAGTATTCATTGGTGGAGCCTTTTCATCCATAACTTGTTTTCCAGGTCGCCTTCCTGGATTATCAGAATAATGAAGGGCCTAGCTTCTAGTGAAGCCGACAGGTGCTCATTGGAGTTGAAGCGAGTCCCTAGGCGCAGACGAGCAATCAGTCTGTGGGTTGCTTTCCCTAGTTTGAGTTAGCTTGGTAAATACTGGTCCATTTAGCACGTTGGTTTGAGCCCTCCTCATCCCTGCCACATCCTGCTGTAAAACCTGCACCACATTGGTTAATTATTTAATCATGTCCATCGACTCACCGTGTTCTAGGTTGGAAGTTCCAAGCCTAGGATTCTCTACAATCGGTGAAGGATGCATTGGCGGGAGACGACTTTTCCCTTCTTCATGAAGGGCGTCATCATTATCATTATCTTCATTCTGAGTCCTTGATGTTCTGGTACAAGCCATCTGTTTTTGTTGAATTGTTTTTTACTGAAACATGTTTTTGTTTGATTGGCCCTCCTTCTAGCGCCAAAATATTGATACGAAAATTTGCACAAAACAGAGTGAACCGATTGACCTAGTTAGAATTGGAATGGATGTGTGCGTTATTATTGATAACCAGCAATGAACGATGAATAATGCAATAATAACAAAGAACGAAACAATTTTTAAAGTGGTTCGACCTTTTAAATTGAGTGCATACGTCCACTATGTATTTTATTCAATGATTTTCCAACCCCTTCACTTATGAAGTAAGGGTATTTATACATGTATATTTTACAAGGTAAGTCCGCCAAATTCGGGATGCAAAAGGAAATATATCCCGTGATTTGGGGGATTAAGCGATCAGATTGGATATGAATTTGAATTTATCCCGACATTCTTGGGGATAATGCTTATCTCGCACGTTAACTGTATTTTCTGATGAGCTCTAAATCTGACAAACTCATCTACTTTGTCGAGCTTTAATTGGAGTCGATCTTTATCTGGGGCGTGCAGATATTTTCATCGACCTCACAGATTTTTCGGGTTGAATTAAATCGAGCTCCTCCCCGAATTTACGACTTTCGAGCTTATTCCCGTTCTACAGACTCATGGTGAAAAATCCCGCACAACATGTCTTTAATTGAAAGAGAGGAGAGAGAAAATAAAATAAATATTTTCTTTTACAAATAAAATTTAAAAAAAAATATTAAATAAAAACATCGAGTGATGACTGATGAATGAAAGTTGGGCTCCAGACAGACACACCCCAAAAAAGTTCAAAAACCTAGTAAAAAGGGGTTTTCATTAATTGAAAGAGAAGAGAGAAAAAAAAATTTCTCTCCCTTCTTTTACAAATAAAAGTTAAACAAATATTAAATAAAAATTTTCTTTCTCTCCCTTCGATTTCTTCTCTTCATTTTCAAAGTTTCAAGGTTTAAGTTAGGGAAATCTATTAAAAGGCCTTTTAAGTTTGAATTTAATTAAAAGGTCGTGAAGTTTGAAACTTTTACTAAATAGTCATATTTTTTTATTAAAGCTAATTAATCACTAATGATGTTTAAATTAGTTTTAATGAAGCATTTACTCATTTTTTTAAAATTAATTTTTGTCCTTCTCGCTATTAACGTCACTCTTGCTGTTTCTCTTTAACAAAAGCAAACCCTACTTCCTCTTCATCTTCCTCCTCTACATCTTCTTCTTCCTTGTTACACAAAGAAAGAGGTATTTTGAAGAGGGCGAGAAGACATAACATCCAGTGAAGTTCCTCATCCTCCTCCTAACATTTCATCCAGGTTGTTGTCTCCTCTTTGAATTTTAGATTTCTATCCACTAAGATTTAATGGATTGAGTTTGGGGTTTGATTTTGATTTAAAGGATTAGTTTTTTGGGTTGTCTTTGATGTAATGCAAGTTGAAGTGAGTGAATATTCTTGATGATTTTCTTGCATTGTGGGTAGTCGGGGGTGCTAGGAATTGCCACAATCATTGGAAGAAGATAGCTTTGATTGGAGCAGGTGCCCTTTTAAATATGTCAACCATTAATATATCGCTTAATAAAAAAAATTTTTTTGCTTCTATTGTAGGTACTTGCTATTATTAGACATGAGAAAAGTTTTTTTGGGTGTTGAATATTTTGGTGAGTGGGTGGAAGAGGAAACTTGCTGGACGTGGTGTGAGAAAGGCAAAGAAGTTACACTAATTATTGTGAGTACATAAGTTACTTTTGATGAGTTGATTGATGAAATCATTAGAAGAAGTGATTTGAGTTGCTTACGTAATGATATAGTTGTGAAGTACGTGTTAAGTAGAGTGCCTCTCTACATTATAAGGTACCCCCTGTTGTATTAAAGTCAGATGAAGGTGTGAAGTTATATATGCTTGATGTGGGCAATAAT
Organism: Toxicodendron radicans; assembly: GCA_009867345.2. Taxonomy (NCBI): domain Eukaryota; kingdom Viridiplantae; phylum Streptophyta; class Magnoliopsida; order Sapindales; family Anacardiaceae; genus Toxicodendron; species Toxicodendron radicans. Next base: position 3,953 of record WYDK02061996.1, on the reverse strand, counting down.
GGTTTGAGGCTGATTTTAATGGTTTATGTTGTGGATAGACCATTGGAAGTTGGTTCAAATGAAGGGGAGAACGAGCAAGTTGGTGTGGAGAATGTTGGTTTTAATTTTAACGAGGGCATTGATTTCTTTATTGAGAAATTAGGAGTGGGCACTAATTTAGGTGTTGATGAAGTCACTGTTGAAAAGGTTGTTAATCGTTGGAAGTTGGTTCAAAGGAAGGGGATACGTATATTAATCGCTTAAGCAATGTAGGTTTATCTCTAAGCTTATCTCTTAAGCGATGTACATGTATCGCTTAAGTGATATTGGATTTGAGAATGATTATTTGACAACCTAATTACATCAACACATATTAAGGCAATTTAAGAAGATTGCTAACGTTAACATTAACCTGGGATTCAAGAGAAAAGAAGAAAATATACCGAATTGCTTAAGCGACGTATATTAATCGCTTAAGCAATGTAGGTTTATCTATAAGCTTAGCTCTTAAGTGATATGTTTAAATCGCTTAAGCGATATTTCATTTGAGAAAGATTATTTGACAACCTAATTACATAAACACATATTAAGGAAATTGAAGAAGATTACTAACGTTAACGTTAACCTAGGACATTCAAAATATGATTCAAGAGAAAAGTAGCAAATATATCGGATCACTTAAACGATGTAGACTTATCTATGAGTTTATCTCTTAAGTGATATATATGTTTAAATTGCTTAAACGATATTTCATTTGAGAAGGATTATTTAACAACCTAATTATATCAACACATATTAACACAATTTAAGAAGATTACTAATGTTAATGTTAACCTGGGAAGTTCAAAACATCACAATAAACCAACTACGATATGTGACACTAACAACCCTATGATACACGGACGAATGTCATAGCACATTAATGTGACACGTTTGTAGAAACCTACCTCATTCAAAAATATGGATTGTTATGATTGCACAGACAGCTGACCCACATTACTGAATACTAATTTATCATGCAAATCCTTGGAAATTTACAAGATTCAAGAGAAAAGATGCAAATATACCAGATTGCTTGAGTGATGTATATTAATCGTTTAAGCAATGTAGGTTTATCTATAACTTTATCTTATAAGCGGTATGTTTAAATCGCTTAAGCCATATGTTTAAATCACTTAAGCGATATTACATTTGGGAAAGATTATTTGACAACCTAATTACATCAACACATATTAAGGCAATTTAAGAAGATTACTAACGTTAACGTTAACCTGGAACGTTTAGAACAAGATTCAAGAGAAAGAAGCAAATCTACTAGATTGCTTAAGTGACGTATATTTATCTCTTAAGCAATGTAGGCTTATATATAAGTTTATCTCTTAAGCAATGTAGGCTTATATATAAGTTTATCTCTTAAGCAATATGTTTAAATCGCTTAAGCGATATTTTATTTGAGAAGGATTATTTAACAACCTAATTACATCAACACATATTAATGCAATTTAAGAAGATTACTAATGTTAACGTTAAACTAGGACATTCAAAACATCACAATAAACCAACTAGGATATGTGACACTAACAACTCTATGATACATGGAGGAATGTCATAGAACATTAATGTGACACGTTTGTGGAAACCTACCTCATTCACAAATATGTATGGTTATGATTGCACAAAAAACTTACCCAAATTACGGAATACTAATTTCTCACGCAAATCCTTGGAACTTTACAAGATTCAAGAGAAAAGAAGCAAATATATCGGATCGCTTAAGCGATTCTTAAGAGACATATATTAATCGCTTAAGCGATGTAGGCTTGTCTCTTAAGCGATATGTTTAAATTGCTTAAGCGATATTACATTTGAGAAGGATTATTTGACAACCTAATTACATCAACACTTATTAAGGCAATTGAAGTAGATTACTAACGTTAACGTTAACTTGGGACGATCAGAACAAGATTCAAGAGAAACAAAGAAAATATATTGGATCGCTTAAGTGATGTAGGCTTACCTATAAGCTTATCTATTAAACGATATGTTTAAATCGCTCAACCGATATTGCATTTGAGAAAGATTATTTGAAAACCTAATTACATCAACACATATTAAGACAATTTAAGAAGATTAATAACGTTAACGTCAACGTTAACCTGGGACGTTCATAACAAGATTCAAGAGAAAAGAAGCAAATCTACCAGATCGCTTAAACGACGTATATTAATCGCTTAAGCGATGTATGCTTATCTATAAGCTTATCTCTTAAGCGATATGTTTAAATCGCTTATAAGCGATATTGCATTTGAGAAGGAATATTTGACTACCTAATTACATCAACACAACTAAAGGTTGAAAAATGGGCTTGGGCTGGCCGACCAAACTCGGGCTCAGCCCTGGCATACCCTGCCGGGTGGGCTGGGCTTGCATATGGCAACTTGCCGGCCCGACGGGTTATTGTTTAGCAAGAAAAAAGCCCACCGAGCCCAACGGCCAACCCAGTGGGCCTATCGAAGTCTTATGTGGCATATAATAATTCTCCAATCTGATCTATTTTATTTACTATTAAAGAGGCTTCATAGTTGTCATGAAATTAATATCATTTAGCCAACGTTGAGTTTAATCAAAATGATTAGGCTAACTACAAGAAACAAAAATTGAAGTGTTCATACAGTGCTATCTGTAAAACATTCAAATGTATAATAAATAGAGAGAAAATTGAATCACAATTATGACTATGTTAAAGTTCATTAATCATAATTTATGTTAAATTAAAAGTATTAATAGTATTTTTTTTGTCAAATATAAACTCACATGATAATTAAATGCATATAGAGATGACAAAATTTAATGAGCTAGAAAAAAAATATGAAGGAAACTAATAATTTCTTAAGGGGGCACAAATTGTAAAAGAACTAAAATACTTAGGATTAATACCAAAGTTTCAATTAGGACAATAACATAAAAAGGCATTTGTACTATTCAAATAAAGTAATATATAAGTTAAAGAATAATTGATAAAGAACATATGTGATTAATCAAAAATTGTTTTTCCTTTCATAACACAAAGGGTGCGTTTGGTTCGGGGAATGATTTATTATTGGGAATATCATATTACTAGGAAGATAGATTACCTTGAAGATTACGGGGAATCTTAGTAAAAATATGTTTGGTTAGATAAGATTAAACTGGTGGGTATGTTATATTGATATGTTTCATTGGAAGAAATAAAAGATTACTGGATTATCTTTTTACTAAATTACTCTTATACTATAATACTATTATAATAATATTGTTATTATTATTTATTTGTATTTTATTATTTAACCCCCCAACATTTGAGATTTACGTAAAACACCCCATTCACCAAAAACTTTTAAAATATAACAAAAACACCCCAGCCACCACACCAACATCCCCGGGTACTGGCGACGGTCACCGAAGCGACAAATGTCGTTTGCCATTCCAATGATCATCACTGGTAGTGGTGGGCGGCAGTTGGTGGTGATTGGGACCTTTGATATTTTTGTAAATTGTATTTAAAACAATGGCATTATTGTCCAAAAGTTTTAATAGTTAGGAGTAAAATTGTAACAAAATTAAGGTTAAGTTATGTAAAATGAAGGGTTTTTCTGTCCAAAAAACTAACCTATGAGGTTGTAGAAGTCATTTTGCAAAATTGGGTTCATTGTTATTTAGGAGACATATGAGAGTATTTGTGTCCGAAATGATTATTAATTAAGGGTAAAATTGTTATAAAAATTGGATTACCTTAGTAATATTTTAGTACCACCTCTGGAGTTGGTAATCTGATAACTCCACATATTATCAACAGTAATCACTATTGGTATTGGAAGATTATCGGAATTTTGTATTAGTTGATAAACTGTAATACCCGAGTCAAGGTACGTAAAATTATGCATTTTACATTCCCATACACTTAGAATAATCCACTTGAAAAGTCCTTAAAAGAA
>WYDK02061976.1:0-11843 GCA_009867345.2 Toxicodendron radicans | reverse complement strand
ATATATATATATGATGTCACTTTAAAAAAAAAAATATGTGTTTGATTATATAATTAAAAAACTAATAACAATTTATATTTAAAAAATTCAAAACTAAAATGCAAAAATATAATATGAAATCTATGATCTTTTCAATAGTTCCATATATGCATATTGAATAATAAACTTAATTAGTTGTGCAGGACTTGAATTGTTGTTACTCCTCTTCGGAATGTGGTGGTTGTACAAATTCATAAAAGAAGAAAAGCAATCAAGTTGAAGCAGAAGTTCTTTAAAAGAAATAGTGATTTGTTACAACAACAACAGTTAGTCTTCCAAGGAAAGTAACATTGAAAAAACAAGACTGTGTACTTCAAAGGAATTAGTAAGGGTCACGAAAATTATAATATAAATCAAGAAGGCCAAAGCATGGTGTACAAGGGAATGTTAGCATACCGCAGGATTGTAGCTACTAAGAAGTCCAAGATAGTAGATGAAAGTCAAGTTGCGGAATTCATTAATGAGGAGGTAATAATATCTCAAGTTAATTATAAATATGTGGTTCAATTACTAAGGTGTTGCTTAGAGACAAAAGTTTTGATTTTGGTGTATGAATTCGTTTCTAATGGAACTCTCTTTCATTATATTTATGACAAGAATGAAGAATTTCCAATCACATGGAAGCTATGTATACATTGCCTTAGATGATATAGATGATCTATCATATCTACATTCAGCTACTTCCATACCTATATATCATCGAACCATTAAGTCAACAAACATTCTCTTGGATGAAAAATATCGAACAAAAGTTTTAGACTTTGGGACTTCTAGATCTATTACAATTTATCAAACTCATTTGACAACTTAAGTACATGAGACCTTAATTTGGATATGTAAATCCAAAGTATTTTCAATAAAGTCAGTTTACTGACAAAAGTGATGTTTATAGTTTTTAAGTAGTTTTTGCCGAACTCTTAATTGGACAAAAGCAGGTTATTTCAACTGAATTTGTTGAAGATAGAAGTTTAACTTCGTATTTTATTCATACAATGAAAGAGAATCGACTATTTGAAGCTCGATTTTTGAAAGAGGGTGAAAAGGAAAAGATTATGACTATTTATAATCTCACAAAAAGATGTTTGAATCTAAATGGAAACAAAAGATTTACAATGAGAGAAGTAGCAATTGAATTAGGGGGGAATGTTACACGATCAAACAGAGCTTCAGTTGTCCAACAAAAGTATGAAAAAATTGATTTTGTTAATAGTACGATAATCGTCAATATGCAACTAATTCATCTTTGAGTACCAATCCTTTTTTCAATAGTGTAGTCTTAGATGTCAACCCTCTAATTCAAACATGCGTTAAATGGGGAGAATACTTATTTATTATGTATCCTAGGAAAAACCATTGATCATATCCTAGGAAAAAACTGCCTTGTGTTTATGGTTTTCACTTTCATCTTGTCCAGGTGATTGGAGTTTTACTCTTTCTAAAATCTATTTCTTTCTTTTTTTGAGGCTGTCTACCGTGTTTGGTATGGTGGTAGATGTCATTCGTATTATTTCCGTGAATGTCAATTTCAATCCCAATTTGGAGCTTCAACTAAGGTTGAATGACTAAAACAGAGCAGATTTTGTCATTACTGATGGGATATAGAATGCTAAAGATATGCCCTGATTACAATACACTATGATTAAGGCTTAATTACATAATCTACGTTACAATCAATCATCCTTATATTGTGCAATTACATTTCTAGTACATATTATTGTATTTCCTTACTTGACATACATTTTGTGTATAAATTGAACAATGTATGAAGTATACGATATACAGAACTATTCTTTACAATCTTCTTCTCTTTAGGCATAATTTGGCAACTCTTGTTTATCATACTACCTCTCTTGCCACTCGTTCTATCTCTGACATGGTATCAGAGCTATCAAACTGATCTTGCTTCTACTCTCTTTCTTCTCTTCTGTTCCTACAAAAGCAAACAGATTCTCAATTAGCTTTCTTCTCTTTCTCTGCTCCTACAAAACACACATTTCTTCAATTAAGTTTTATTCATCCACCCAAAATCCAGATGGCAACCAATCTGAATCAGAACCCACAGTTCACAGAACAAATCCCAAACTTCCAAAACCAAAATGATCCCACAACAAATCCAACGCCAGATTCACAGCCTACATCAGGCCCACTATCTACAAATGACCCAAACCAATCAATTGGCCCAAACAAAAGCCCAAACCATAACACTAGTCCAAACCACAACAATGGCCCAAACCACAACACTGGCCCAAAAACCAACATTGACCTAAACTCGTTTTTCGTTCCCTGTTTCAACCCAGGATCGTTCACCTTCCAAATGCTTTCGATCACCGCTCATCACCCTAAACCAGGTGATGTGTTTTTCTCGCCACCTTTAGATGGGTCAAAAATTGTGCTCGTCAAATAACCGTTAAACGGATCAGACAACTACTCCACCTGGGCTCGCGATTTCTGGCGAGCCCTAGTCACCAAATGTAAAAAAGGTTTCATTGATGAGACTGATCATCTTCCAATCAAAATACATCTCCACCATTATTGGAAGAGATGTAACGTGCTCGTTCGCTCTTGGATAAGCAACTTCCTATCATCGGAAGTGGCCGTTAGATTGCCACCAACGGAGATCGTGACTGAAATGTGGAAAAAAAATACAAGAAATGTATGGAAAACTTGATATGGATAAAGTTTTTACACTTCGGCAACAACTCATAGATATTAGCCAAGGAAACTTCTCGGTTACAACCTATTTCAATCGGTTGTCTGCCATGTGGAACAAGCTAGACGTTGCCGAAGAGACCCTTAAAGAGCCTCAAGAAAAAAATTTTCAATACCAACGGATTCGCGACTAAGAACGGTTAAGCCGTTTTCTTCTCGGCCTTAACGAGGCATTTCTGTCATTCTGAACACAAATTTTGTCCTCATCGCCACCACTTGGTCTTCGCCGGATCTTTCAACTTGCAGTACAAGATGACAACCAACGAAAGGTGACCATGGATGGATCTCAAGATGTTGATGCCTTCGCCGGAGAACGAACAATGCCAACTTCGTCTTTACCTGTAGAGAGAAAAAGTTTAGGTCAGCGACTAGGGTTAATTGATTTAGCTAACAACCTTTTTTTATATGAAAAATTGAAGGGTTAAGATCCAAACCCTAAATCCAATGGCTCGCATTTAATCTCTCTTTTACAAGGATCTGACGGTCCTCAAGCTACCACCTCACTCATAGGGGTCAAATGGGCAACATGGGTCAACTAGGCATGGATCTTTCAAACCCAAAAAAGGAAAATTGTACTGCGACTATTGCAAATGCTAGAACCATACTCAGGATGACTGTTGGAAATTGAATAGGCGTACCAATAAGGATAAAAATGACAATTCCTCTGCTCATCAAGTTACGATCATTTCTACAAGAAGTCAACATCCAACATCAATAATCAGTCCAGAACAATACAATCACATGTTTCAGCTGATGAATCAAATTTCACAAACGCCCGCAACATCCTATGCAGGTACATCTGTTTGTCTAAACTTTATTAAAAATGACATCTGGATTATTGATTCAGGGGCTAGTGATCCCATCATTTGTAACCCAACATTTTATTCCCAATAAACCCCTATATCATTTGTTTTCGTTCATATGCCAAACGAAAACATCACACCTGCCACTCACATAGGAACTATTCCCCACACAAAACACTTATCACTTAAGAAAGTCATTTTTGTCCCTATTTTCAATTTCAATCTTATCTACGTCTCGAAAATATGAACTGATAATGATTGCATCTTAAAATTTATGCATAACACATGTTAATTTCAAGACCCTTCAACTAGGACAATGATGGGCTTGGGTAGAGTCACTAATAGTCTATACTACTGGATCCCAAATGTTTTTCCCAATAAATTTCCAAGTTTATCTTCTTGTATTACAAATAATGACATTGTTTCTTGTAATACAAATATAAATAAAAACTCATTTATTCATCATCAAAGATTGGGTCACAGTGCATCCATTCCTCAATCAAAATGTCCAATTTGCCCTTTAGCAAAACAATCTTGCATAACCTTCCCTCATAGCACCTCCACTACTAGACAACCATTTACCCTCATTTACCTTGACATTTGGGGCCCTTATCACACTGTCAATCATGATGGATCCAAATATTTCTTTACCATTGTTGACGATTTCCCCCGTGGGACATGGGTTTTCTCAATGTAGTAAAAAACACAAACATGTACACATCTTAGGATTTTTTTGTCTATGGTCAAGACATAGTTTCGTTCAATTGTTCAACGAGTTTAGATCTAATAATGCTTCTGAATTCTTTAATCATCAGTGCTCTTCCCTTTTTTTGTCCCTTGGTATTCTTCACGAAAGTTCTTACACATATACTCCCCAATAGAATGTGGTTGTTGAGTGTAAACACATACACCTATTAGAAGTAGCTTGAGCCCTAAAACACCAAGCCAATATTCCCATAAAATTTTGGGGTGAATGTGTGATCACAACTACCTACCTGATCAACCGCATGCCAAGTCGAGTTCTTCATGGAAAGACTCCTTATGAAATATTATTTTGCAAGATCCCTAACAACAGTCATGTTACGAGTTTTTTGGATGTCTTTGTTACTCTACCACCCTCGGGACATGTGACACATTTGGTCCTTGAGCCACCCAATGTATCTTTATGGGATATCCAATGCTTTAGAAAGGTTACCGCCTATATGATCCAGCCTCCAACAGATTTTTGGTTTCTCGAGATGTAGTGTTCCATGAAGATACTTTTCCTTTCATCAACATTGATGACAACACAAGCTCAATTTCTCAGCAAATGCAACAGTTTCTATAAGACAATTCACCTACTTTTCCAACATGTCTTTTTTTACCATAATACTTGCCACATACACTAGTGTTCAACCAACAAATCTCAATTCTCTAGCAACACATACTTCAAATTCACCACTACTAGAGTCACCTCATCCCTCACCATAACTCCTAAGTCCCTTGTACCACTTCAAACACCTCCTTCAAGACAGTCCACTCGTAACACCCGACCTCACACATGGACAACTGACTATGTTTGTCCCACCATACTAGCCAACCTAGGTACACATTATCCTACATCTAATTATTTTAGTTTTGATTGTCTTTCTCCTAACTACAAGACATGCATAAATCACATTTCTGCCTGTTAACCGTGAACCCTCAAGGTATTCTAATGTTGTTCAATATACTCATTGGAAAAAAGCCATGGCAGATGAACTTACTACTCTAGCTCAAAACTACACATGGGACTTGGTACCTCGCCTTCCTCATCAGAAACCCGTTGGCTGCAAATGAGTGTACAAGATCAAACATCATGTTGATGGCACAATTGAACGCTACAAAGCTCGATTAGTTGTAAAAGGGTTTACACAATGCGAAGGTTTCAATTACCAAGAAACATTCTCTCATGTTGCCAAACATGTTACTGTTAGAGCCTTCCTTTCAACTGCATCTGTTCAGGACTGGTCCCTACACTAGATGGACGTCTACAATGCCTTTGTCCAAGGTGATTTACATGAAGAAATTTATATGGAACTACCTCATGGACTTCGCAGATAGGGGGAGAATACAATATGTCGTCTACGCAAGTCTCTTTATGGCTTAAAACAGACATCTCAACATTGAAGAATTTTCAGAAGCTCTCACAAGTATAGGGTTTATTCAATCAAAGCATTAATATGCACTTTTTTCCTAGCGTAAAGGTAAAAACTTCATTGCTCTTATCATTTATGTCGACGACGTTTAATCATAGGAAATGATGAAGCTGCCATCAAAACGTTAAAAGAGCATCTTAACAGTCAATTCTGAATAAAGGATTTGGGAGAACCAAATTTTTTTTTGGGAATTGAAATTGCGAGATCTCCGACAGGAATATCCCTCAGTCAACGCAATTGTCTCCTAGAGCTTGTATCAGATTCTGGTTTATCAACATGCAAACCAAGTACCATATCAGTTGAACAAAACACCAAGCTTACTACTCAATAGTATGATAATGGGACAACATCCTTAGAAAAGGATCCACCACTAAAGAATCCTTCACATTATCAAAGACTTGTTAAAAACTTATCTATCTCACCATGACATGACCTAGCATCAACTATGCGGTTCACATCCTCGGTCAATTCCTGCATGGACCAAAGCAATATCACATGGACACAACAATGAAAGTGCTTAAGTACTTAAAAGGTTGTCCTGGCCTATGACTTCTTTTACCCTGAGACGACAATTTAGAGATCACAACATATTGCGATTCTAACTGGGCCACATGTCCAATGACAAAAAAGTCTCTTACTGGTTTCTGTATAAAGCTTAGAGGAGCACTAGTTTCCTGGAAGACAAAACCATAGTCAAAAGTATCACTTTCATCTACAGAGGTTGAATATAGAGCCATGGCCAAGGCTACATGTGAGATCATCTAGATCATTAGGTTACTAGGAGATTTGGAGATTCAAGTAAGAAAGCCAATTCTTTTGTATTGTGACAACATGGCTGCTAACGATATTATAGTAAATCAGGTATTTTATGAAAGAACAAAGCACATCGAAATTGATTGTCACTTCGTCGGAGGAAAAATTCAAGAAGGGATAATTAAGAGTCTTCACATTTGTACTTTGGAACAGCCAACAGATATTTAAAAAAAAAAAGCAATATATGCAGCGGACAACATTCATATCTTATTCACAAGCTTGGAGTTCATGACATTTATAAACCACAAGTTTGAAGGGGGTGATGGGATACAGAATGCTGAAGATATGCCCTGATTACAGTACATTATGATTAAGGCTTAATTACATAATCTGCTTTACAACAAATCATCCTTATACTGTGCAATTACGTTTTGATTACATATTATTTTATTTCCTTACTTGACATACATTTTGTGTATAAATTGAACAATGTACGAAGTATAAAATATACAAAAATATTCTTTACAATCTTCTTCTGTTTAGGCATACTCTGACAACTCTTGTTTCTCATACTACCTCTCTTGCCACTCGTTATAACTCTGACAATTACTTATACGCATTATAATGCTCTCTCAATCAACTAAACGGACCAGATTTTGTTATTACCCATATGCATTATGGCGCTCTCTTTTTAAGAGTGGAGTGTGGGTGTTGAATAAAGTAAGAGATATTGCACTAGGTAAAAAAAAAATTTATTGCTACAAAACTACATATAAAAAAAACAGAGTTTTGTTCAAGTCTCCTGACTTTTATTTCTGATTAGCTTGAATTATGAATTTACGATATTGATACTTTGCATCCTTTTTATACAAGACAAATGAGAATTCTAGATTTCTAAAACACTTATAAGATAAAGATAATCAATTGGAGAAATGAATCACAATTTGTCTGTCTATACGCCAAACAAACAAGATAAAGTCATTCCGGGTCTAATGCCTAAGACGCTTCGGAAGAAGACAGTCTGTCTATACGCCTGAAGTTTCCCAACTTCAAGATGTTTTCTTGCATAAAGTAGAGTCATTTATGCAAGCTATTGAGCATGCAGTTGAAAATCCTTTATGAAAGCTACTTATTATTAACAACATACATTACATAATGATATTGAGTCAAGTAATAAAATGATTTTCAGAAAACATTTTAATTTATGTAACAAGTAATATCTGTACCAGATAATCTTGATAATGTTCTTTGATTGGCAAGAGTTAAGATCTTACTTTTTATTTCTTCTTACTTTAGACCTTTAATTTTAGCAATAAAATGCATGGTTCTTCTTCTAGCAGTAATGTTTATGTTTACACATGGGTTCTCCCATCACAGATAGTAAAGTCTAATCTGATGGTTGTCTTTGAAATCAAGTTCAACCCCACTAATAGAAAAAAAAGACAAAAGTTATAAAAGAATTAAGGAAAGATTATAATATAGCTAGTTATACTATTACAATTCATGAATCACTTCTTGGTTTCTATTAATGGAGGTTACTGTGCCAAAAGGGATGATGTTCCTAATTTCTAAATTATGGAAAATGAAAGTTCATTGTTGCAACAAGGTGTACTCAATTCTATTGATTGAAAGTACTCTAGATCAACATGAGAAAACAAAGAGAAATCTGGAAAAAGGAAACTGAAATTCTATTAATCTAGAAGAAAGCTTAAACTTTTATAGTACAGGGGAAGTCATTTTGCGTAAATGAAAACTTCCAACTGAATTTTGAACTTACAACGGCAACCTTAATAAACTTGGTAAACTCATCGTTTTACTAACTCTCATTACAAAATCCTGCATATTTGAACTTCATTCTTCACATTATCCCCCATGCCAGAATGCAATTCTAAGCTTTGCTTTGAAGAATGAGTTAAACTAAATCCTTAAACCATGAGTTAAACCATAATTAATTATACTATCTATATAAAGATAATGAACCTGACATGAATGAATATTTATCCATTTTTATTTTAAAAGTATTATTATATGCTTCCCCTTAATGTACGCTATGGTTTATAGGGATCATATTGAGTGGGATCCTAAGTTTAATAAATAAAAAGGGCATATAGTACCTAGAGCAATGTTTGATCATTAACAAGTAATGAATGGTAGACATATTCACAGGCCAATAGAATTAACAAATCTTATTCTAAATATTTAAGAAGTATATTAATTTGTAGATGCAAAAATCTACCATTGATTCGGAAGGGACGAACCTTGTGTGAAGTGAGCCATTGACAATCGAATGTACCTGTAATCATGAGAATAGTGAATGTGAAGCTTACACGGGACACCAATGTGGTGTCAACCATAAGCACTCCAACTCTCAAGTCAGCACGATGTGGGACAGAAAAGGTTGAGAGTGGGAAAGACTTACCGGAGTGGGTGGCTAGGGCACGACTCATCTGTTGGTGTGAATAGTGGTAAAGTTTTCTCCCTCCTAGTCTTTTGTCGTTTTCCTATTCTTTCTTTGCTTTGTAGAGACTTTTCAATTCTTTTTGGGTAAGATTTCATGAACCTTGGGTGATTTCTTGGAGATTTGTGAAGTTTTTTTTAGGAAGAACATGTTCTGGAGTTTTGCTCTTTTGAAAAAGGTGTTTGGAGATCGAAAGGGTCTTGTTTTGAAATGGGTTTTGAATTTTTCTTTGGTGGATGTGTTTGGGTTTTTTTTTTATGGGTTATCAGGGTTTTGTTTTTTCTGTCGAAGGAGACGAGTGGTTTTTCATTTGATTGGTTAGTAGTTGGTTATCTTTGATCCTTGAGGGAAAGAGTTTCAAGTTGTTTGGTGGTTTTTGATTTCTAAGAAGAGTTTGGGAGGATCACTTTCTTTGGTACTAGGGGAGTGTTCAGCAAAAGATTTTGGGGTTTAGGATTATGTGACTTTGGGGTAGTTTTTGGGGGGAGAGACTTTGTGTTCCTAAAAGGAGGATTCAAGCTACTCTTAGCCTTCGCTTGACTCTACTTTGTTAAGTTAACTTAGCCGAGTGGAAGGCATTGACAAGGTATATTGTGTTTTAGGTTAGTGTGAAGAGTCTGCCAAGCCGAGTGGGCTTTGAGGGGGAGAATTCTTGTAGTTGTGCTTTGGCCGAGCCGAGTGAGTCTTTATTTGTAAGGTAGGCTCTTTTCTAGGAAGGCTAGTGCCGAGCTGAGTAGACCGAGGTTTAACGTCTTGTTTATTTCACTTGGGCCTCTATGTTTGCCGAGTGGAGCTGAGTGATTTCTATCGGTTGTTGCTGGGAGTTTGTGGCTTCAACTAAGGAACTTTAATGAAGAGTGAGGCCGAGTAATGTTTGTCTCTCCATTATTTGAGGTAGAGTCGAGTGGATCTCCTGGGTTGTAATTAGTTCGTATAGGAAATTAGTTCGCACAAAAATTTGTCATTTTGACTAGTGATCCTGTTTGCTGAGTCGAGGGAACATTATTAGTTGGTACAGACATCACGGTGTTGGTTGAACGGCCTAGTGTGAATCAACTTGTTAGGTGCCATTCGAGGTGTTTATCGAGGCACTATTGAGGTGTCAGGACAAAGCTGAGTAAAGGTGTTGGTGTAATGTTTGTGTCTCCTTGGGAGGGAGTGCCAGTTTAGGTGATTGACTTGACCAACTCTACTTGACAAGGATGACCGAGCCGAGTGAATTTTGTCATCTACTGAGGTTTTAGATTTTCTTGGGGTATTGGTGATTGACTTGGATATAGCAGAATGGCTTTTTCTTTAAGTAATTTCAAGTTTGTATTTGCCGAAAGTGGAGATGGTCAACGAGGATTATGAAAGTTCTCGGACACTTATAATGATACCAGACAGAAATAAGTTGTTGCCTGGATCCAAGTTAGTGACTATGGCTAGTCAACAGGGTCAAGCAGATTCGAACCATGGGGATAGTGATGGTGTTTATGATTATGACTCTGATGATATTCAGGTTGAGATCCCATCAACTAGTGGCGGTGATGGTGACGAGCCAATAGTCGTCCAAAATGAGGCATTTTGAACACTAACGCTCGAACTATCACTATTGAGGGTGATGTTTCAAGGCTAATATTTTTATACTAGATTCCACAATCAGTTAGTATCCGAGTGCTGAGAGTCCATGAGAGAGTAGACTGGGATGTCCCAGGATGGGTGAGCATATGTGAGTAGACGCGGATCAATGGCATGAGATTTTCAATTCTGAAACTTATCAGAGAGGTGTTAAATCATTACCTGATAGCTCCTAGTTAGCTTATGCCCAATGGTTGGAGGTTGCTAATGTCACTGGAGTGTTTGAGCATGAGGCACAAGTGATAAATCAATATTTATTCTAGTATTTTGTTATGTTTTTGGATTTCATTTGTGTGTTTTGAGGTGGTTTTTACCATTTTGAAGGTACATGAGCACTTGGAATGCATTTGGAATAAATCGTGCAAAAAGGTCGAGAATTGGAATTGAAATGAGGAAATAAATGCATTTTGAAGAAAGACCAAAATGTGTCGCAATAGAAACTAAAGGAGAAGGACGTAACTTCTGGAGGCTTCCATAAATTCCTCAGAACGAACTGGGTGATGTACTGTATACTCTCAAAAAGCTTTGGAAGTCTAATTTATGGAGAATTTTACGGTTTGTTATTCTAAGGTTTCTAGAACAAGATATTCCATTTTTAGTATCTGAAGGTCGGACCGGATGAAGTTGATGTGAAAATCCTGAGAAACGCTCACGAGTTGAACACGCTTCGGTGTTTCGACAATAACTCGTGATGTAGACCTCAGATTTAGACAATTCTTGGACCATTGGAAACCGGCTTTAAAGGGCTATATTTTATATTTCAACACTTGAACAAATGCTAACGTTTTCATACTCAAAAATCACCATCATTTTAGTGCCACGACATAGTGATAAGGCATAGTAGACTCTGGACAAATCAAGGCTTTGGGGTAGAACCGTCACTGTTGCAGCATAGTGCCACGACACAACCACGATTCTGAATTTTTATTATGATGTGTTTGCCTATTTTAAGTGTTTTAAACTGAATAGGAAAGTGGTAACACTACCCTAACCCTAGGCTATAAATACATTCTTTTAACACAAAAGAATGAGACTTTTGTGGGGATTTGGATGTTTTTACGTTTTTGAGAGTGTGTTCTTAATGTGACAAATTTGTGAGTTTTTAACAAGGGAAATAAGGAAGAAGATCAATCTACCTCGATTCCTAGGTGAATTCTTTTCAATTTTATCTTAATTTGCAATACCATTAGTTCTTCATTCATTGAATTCATTGGTTTGAGTTTAATTATGAGCAGCTAAATATATTGTGGGTGTTTAGCTTGACTATCATGATTGTATTGGGTA
>WYDK02061965.1:0-11844 GCA_009867345.2 Toxicodendron radicans | reverse complement strand
ATTAATTGATATTTGATTGGAATTAGAATTTATTAATTGGACTCTTGAAATAAGAATTGGTTAATTGATTTGAATTATAATTGATTAATGGTTAGAATTGATTAATATATTAAGAATTGATTAAATTGTTATAATGGATTAAATTATATAAATGTAATTATTTTATTTGTTAATTCAAAATTAAAATTTTTTTCTGGTAAATTACAAAACCCTCCCAAAAATATATAAAAATAGGGGGGTTCTTTTGAAAATTTGCAAAGCCCATTAGGACCTGTCCTGGGACCGGTTGGGACCAATCCTGGGCCTAGGACCAGACGGGTCCTTATAAATATAAATAGGCCTGGGACCGGTCCCAAAAAAATGGGACCAGGCCAAGCCTTGATGGTCCGGTCCCGGGACCGGGCTGGTTCCCCATTTGCCCACCTCTATTTCCTCTATTAATTATTTGCATGCTAGTCATAATTAATGGGGTTGCTTGTATCCATCTCAATCTTCTAGAATTTTACAAACCTATGTGGTGTTCAGCAAACAAAGCTGAACGTTAAATTTCTGCAGTGTCATCTTAATTTTATAGTTTACAGACGATAACAAAATTAAGCAGTTGGATGCTATATATATATATATACTGCATTTAGGCCTTAATTATCATCATTAATTAATGTAAACTATGGTTAATGCATGTACCGACCTGTGTCTGGTTGAGATTTATTTTACGAAACTAAACTTAATTGGATTATCCATATATACATATTACGTCCACTGTTTATCTATCTTATAAAAGAGCTTTGTTGTTCTATTCTCATAAATGTTGTAATTCTAATTTCCACGATGAAGAAGATGAAGAAACAAGAAATTAGTACGTAATTTCCAAGTCTTGAACAAAAGCAGGGACCTCTTATTTTGTCTGGTGGAATTGAATATGAAGAAGATGGTAGATTGTTGAAATTAAGAGTTGACCAGAAAGGAAGCTTGGCTTTATGTGAAGCTGGCTCCACACCACCATTTTAATTTTGTCTTTATACTATTGATTAGAAATGGGTTAGGCTTCATATAAATTATAAAAGTATGAAGGATTTTTTGAGATTAGTTAGCTTTTTGATTTTTTTTCTTTCCTTGTCTGTTTTTCCTTGTAAATCCTATAAATACCTATTGTGTGTATCAACTTTGTACATTAGATGAAGAGGCAAGATTGGGTACTTGACTAGTGAAATCAAAGCACCAGAGAGGACATGTCCATCTTATGCTACATGGGATGCAGAAAATTCCATGATTATGTCATGGCTGGTGAACTCCATGGATGAGGAAATCAACTCCAACTATATGTCCTACCTTACTGCAAAAGAACTTTGGGATATTGTTGTTGAGATGTGTTCTGATCTTGGGAACCAATCTCAGATCTATGAGTTACAACAAAAAGTTGGAGAAATCCAACAAGGAGAAAGCAACGTGTCTAAGTACTTTATTGCCCTCAAAGGACTTTAGCAAGATCTGGATTTATTCAACAATTATGAGTGGAAAAATTCTGATGACTGGAATCATCACAAGAAAATTGTGGAGAGTACAAGAATTTTTAAATTCTTGGCTGGACTCAACATTGGTTTGATGAGGTTAGAGGAAGAATTCTTGGCAGACAACCTCTTCCTCCCATTGGAGAAGTTTTCTCAGAAGTAAGAAGGGAGGAGAGCCGTCGAACTGTTATGCTGGGTTAGAAGGGAACTGCAGGATCAATTGAGAATTCTACCTTGGTTACTATCAACAGTGCTGAAAATTCTGCACTTGTTGCAAACCAGTCACAATATATACAACAACCAGAACCAAAGAAAACTTTATGAGAAACCACGAGTATGGTGTGACTACTACAACAAAGCACGTCACACTAGGGAAAATTGTTGAAAGCTCCATGGAAAACCAGCAAACTGGAAGGCAACAAATCTAGAGATAAAAGAAATCATATAACTTTCACAACTAATGCAGCTGAGACCAATCATTTGAGCAAGGAGCAGTTTGATCAACTTCTTCAACTACTAAAATTAATCCATCGTCTGGTATTCCTCTTGGATTTGTTGCCCAATCAGGTAGAATTCCTAACGCTAATTCTGGTGGTTTAGCCTTTGCACCATGGATCATAGATTCAGGTGCATCCAATCACATGACTAGTATTCCTCATTTGATGAGTGAAAAATTTGAAGTTGGCAAATTGTAAGGACTTTTATAGCATGGTTGAAAATCAGTTCCAAACAAAAATTTGTATATTTCGAACTAATAATGGTACATAATATTTTAATACATATTTGGGAAACTTTTTGAGAGAAAATTAAAAGGCATTCAACATTAGTCCACTTGTCGTGATACACGACAAAAAAATGGCTTCGCTAAAAGAAAAAATCGACACTTATTAGTGGTTGGAAGAGCTTTAATGTTTTCTATGCATGTTCCAAAATTTTTATGGCACGGTGCTGTTTTAATTGCATGTTACTGATGATGTCAAATTAAATCCTCGCAAGTATACGAATCGCAATTGAAACACAATATACTTAAGCAAGGGTCGATCCCACAGAGATTTATAAGTGCTATCCTAATCTTAAAACTAAACCTCAATTCCAAAAATACGTAAATGTAAACAATTGGGTATGATTTCAATTACAACTACTAAAATGAAAACAGTGAATTAAAAACAATTAAACTAATCGAGAAAAAAGATAATCAATCAATTAAAGGGCTTTGGTATCCAATTCCACCATAATCATTCGGCTTGACGAAATTAATCAAACTACTATTATCTCACATCTCACTCTCTGGTCATGCTCATGAAACTAAGACATTACCGTAGGGTGTTCGGGATTAATCTAGTGTTTTTGTTACTAACCTAGCTAGGGCGTATAGTCTAACCTAGTAAGCAAAAACCCATTAAGTGCTAGAGCACTAATCACACTCAACCAATTCATACAAGGCATGGTGTACATGCACAAATACGAATTATTTATTTAAGAGAGCTAATCAAGGGGGGTATTTTCGTACAAGGCAGGGCGTATGCTCAAACACTAATACCCAACCTAGTCTCAAGTCAATCCTTAACCAACATTAATGATAATCACTCAACAAAATTAATTAAAGCATTCAATAAAGACAATAAATGAATCAAGAATATAAATGAAGTGAAATAATGAATAAACTTTAATTAAAACATCAAGCCTTCGGATTAGGCTACATTGGATACCAAGGTAAGTTTAGTTACTCATGAATCAGAAGACAAACCTCAAAATCATGGTGCCTCCCATCAACATTAGAATCAAAATATGAACAACCTCTAAACTACCATTTTTTACTAGAATTAAACCTTTCCCTCAATGGGTTTCTACAAAAAAGTAAGTATTTCTTTATAAACCCTAACCTTAGGCAACGTCCCCCTTTACAAAGTTTCCTTTTCTTTATATACTTCCCAAAACCTAGCCCTCAACTCGTATTGAAACGAAACGCACCGTTCTGAAAATTCCAGACATTGCCGTGACAACATGGAAAAACCCTAATTTCGCCGAGGCGATAAGCAAAAATCACGAAAGTGCAAATATTCCAGAAGTTTTGTCACCTAGGTGACACAAACTTGTCGCCGAGGCGACACTCTGTTGCCTTTGAAGCCAAAATTAAAATTTTGCCCTTCTTCTTGGATCTTCAATCTTTTTTGTTCGAATAGGTTCCAATGAATCCATAACTTCTTCTAACCGCTTATCATCATCACCAACTTAGGAATATTGCCTTTCGTCATCAAAACGCTCCACAAACGCCATGTTTCGCTTCTCAGAACCGTTTTGTCCTGAAACAGGAAATAACTCAATTAAGTAGCATTCATGATCAAAACTATGAACAAAGTATCTGATAATCCTAGTAAATTTACGTATAAATCATTACAAATCTAGGATTATCAGTTACTTAATTAATTAGATGCCTACTCGTATTTTTCAGTATAACACTCTGTCATTTTTGAAAATTTTGTTTCCTGAAAATAGATAATAGATTAATTTCAGATTTATCCCTAGAGTTTGGGTGCACAGTTTTCGTTCACAATCCTAATTCCCTTAGGAGTAAACTAGATCCAAGAGCTGAAAATTATATTTTTCTTGGGTACGCTCCAAATAAAAAAGGGTATAAGTGCTTTAATCCTAGAACGAATAAACTTCATATAAGCATGGATGTGGTGTTTATTGAAAATAAACCTTTTTACCAAAATAATCTTCAGAGGGAGAAGAGCAATAAAGATCAATTTTGGCAAACTATCACACCTATGCCTAAAATCTTTGAAATTAAAAAAAAAAAGACTCATATGAGAAAGAAAAAGAGATTTTGAATAAAGAAAAAGAAATTTTGAAAAATGAAAAAGAAGGAAATCATAATTCTCTAGATCGAAGCATATATGTACCACAAGCAGAGGGAGAAATACTACGTGATGAACTTAATTCTGAGGTTCTTGTTTATTTCAGACACGGGTTACATCGAAATAGTGAGGATCAACTCACAATTCCAGAGCAAGTTCAATCATCACCTCCAACAAATGATCATTTTAGAATCCAGGTAATTCTTCCTCTTTTACAATTCCTGTTAATGAGTCTTTAGATCTCAGTGTTCTTATAGCTCTTAGGAAAAGAGTCAGAACATGTACCAAACATCCTATTGCTAAGTATATTTCTTATCACAGACTTTCAGAAAGCAATAAAGCTTTTAACTCCAATATATCTCACCTGTTTGTTCCAAGAAATGTTCAGGAAGCCTTTGATCATCCGGATTGGAAACTAGTAGTTCTAAAGGAGATAAATGCTCTTCGCAACAATGGTACTTGGGAGATTGTTGACTTACCAAAAGGAAAAAAAGACTGTAGGGCGCAAATGGGTGTTTAACATTAAATGTAAAGCTGATGGTAGTATAGAAAGATACAAGACAAGGCTTGTAACTAAATGGTTTACACAGACACATGAAATAGACTACCAAGAGACTTTCGCACCAGTAGCCAAGATAAATTCAATACGAGTCTTACTATCCTTGGTTGTACAGTTTGACTGGTCATTACACCAATTGGACGTGAATAATGTCTTCCTAAATGGGGACTTAGAAGAAGAAGTGTTTTTGGAGTTACCATCTGGGTTCGAAGGTAAACTTGGCAAGAACAAAGTATGTAGATTAAAAAAATCCCTATATGGGCTCAAACAATCTCCGAAAGCTTGGCTCAAATGCTTTGGAAATGTTATAAAGAGTCATGGTTTTTGTTAGGGCCAAGCAGATCATAATATGTTCTATAGACACTCAACTGAAAGAAAGGTTGCTATTCTAATTGTTTATGTTGATGATATAATCTTGACAGGGGATGATAACATTGAATTGGAGAGATTAAAGAAGACACTTTCTAACGAATTCAAAATTAAAGACCTGTGCATCTTGAAGTATTTCTTGGCGTGAAGTTTGCCAGGTTAAAGAAACGGATCTTTGTTTAACAACGAAAATACGTGCTTGACTTACTTGGAGAAACGAGTCTATTAGGGTGTAAAGCTGTTGAGACACCTGTAGATCCTAATGTGAAGCTACAACCTGCCAAGCCTGAAAAAGTTATCAATAGAGAGCGATATTAAATACTGGTTGGAAAACGGATATATCTCTCACATACACGCCCTGATATAGCTTTCGTAGTCAGTCTGGTAAGTCAATTCATGCATTCTCCTAGACTAGAGCACTTTAATGTTGTTTACAAGATTATGAGATATTTAAAGGGAACTCCAGGTAAAAGTCTATTGTTTGAGAACCATGGACATCTTTAAGTGGAAGTATATACTGATGCAAACTAGGTTGGAAGTGTAACGGATAGAAAATCAACCTCTGGATATTGCAGATTCATTGGAAGAAACTTGGTTACTTGGCGCAGCAAGAAGCAAAATGTGGTAGCTAGAAGTAGTGCAGAGGCAGGGTTGTTGCTCATGGAATTTATGAAGTATTGTGGATTAAGAGAATACTGAAAGAATTGAAGATCTCTAGTCCATTGCCTATGAAGGTGTACTGTGACAACAAGGTTGTAATTTCTATTGCCCAGAACCCGATGCTTCATGATAGAACAAAGCATGTTGAAGTCGATAGACACTTTATAAAAGAAAAGGTGGAAAGTGGAAAGATTTGCATGACTTACATTCTTATTGGTGAAAAAGTTGCAGACATACTCACAAAAAGGGACTATCAAAGAAGCAATTTGAAATTTTAATTAGCAAACTCGATTTGGAAGATATCTTCAAACCAGTTTGAGGGGGAGTGTTGGAAAATATCAAAGACTGAATATATGTTTTCTATAATTAGATTAGATTAGTTGTATTTTGCTAGCTGTAAGATCTGTTATTATTATATAATTAGCTGTATGAATTTTTTAGATTAGTTAGCTTTGTGAATTTTTTTTTCCTTATATGTTTTTCCTTGTAAATCCTATAATTATCTACTGTGCATATCAACTTTGAATATAAGAATCATATTATTGTTGCTCTTATTAAACAAAATTGAACAACAATATAAGTTTCAAAATATTGCAAAAACAACTATAAAAGATGAAAAAGTAGATAAATTTAGTATATATACATGAATAAAAGACCCATGACATTAGTGCATCAATAATTAAAAGTTTGATACATATTTTTTGCCCTCTAACCCCAGACATCATTGAAACATCAATAATTAAAAAAACTTTGATACGTACATTTCTCATTTTAGGTGGCGCCATGTGGATCGAGTGAACGACTCGGATCAGGGTCATGATTCCTTTGAAAAGATATTCTGAATCCAGGGCTATCCACTTTGCACAATTTTCTTTGTCTTTTCCTTTCGATTCTCATGTGCTTTCTTAGAAGTTTTTTGTTTTTTGGCGTTTCTCCGATGTTGTTCAAGCAATCTTCCATATGTAAGTGACTTTCTTCCCTTTTCTTTTTCACCTTACTCTCTCGTTATATTTCGGTTTTAGGTTGCTTGTACTTCTGTCAGAATGAGTTCTTCGACTAAGATTTGGCTAAGGCTAAAAACTCGTTCTTGAGAAAACAAGAGTTGTTGTCAGAGGGTCGTCTGGTTTATTTGATTTGTCGCTAGGCGATTTATTAGTGTCCTGGGTACTTCATATTGAGGACAAGTGTATGAGTAAGTTGGTTTCAAGGCATAGCTCGTGACACTTGACTTCATGTTTCAGGTACCCATTGTTGGATTGTCGTCATGACCAGTAGCGACGAGGAATTAGCCGAGTGTCTTGGCTAAGTTGTTTTGATTGATCGGGGAGAAGTCGAAGAGGGGACTGATAGTGCCTTTTTTGTGGCCAAGATGTCCGCTAGGAGCCAATCCACTAGGGCCGACATCGATCATTTGTGATCCGATAAAGGCTTTGAGGGAGACACCCTCGGTGACGTTGTCGAGGGTGTTGATCCTTTGGCGGTTGCTAAATCGCTGAAAAATATGGCTCGTCCTCTCCCTAACGACGAATTGAGTCGTATCGAAGACGTATACGATTTGACCGGCGTGTCACATTAAACCAGAGATCTTTCGCCCTCGGAGCCCCCTTAGGGTTAGGTGGCGACTTCTGAGACACTTATTAAATGTGGGGTTTTCATTCCCCCGCATAAGTTTATTTTTGATGTATTGGGGTGCTTCGGGATCGCTCCTCTTCAATTGACTGTGAATTCATATATGTATATGATCGGTATGTATAACGTATATAGGCTAAATAATCTTGGCAAGCTCACTTTCCCCGAGCTTGTGAACGCTTATCCCCTAAAGAAAAGTCAGGGGAAAACCTATTACCTCTCCAAGGCAAAATGTGTCGAGTTTAGTGGGTTGACCATAACGCCTAATAAATAGAGAGGTTGGAATTCCTATTGCTTCATGTGTGCTCGTGAAAGGAGCGGCAAATTTGGTGAAACTTGTAGGTCCCCGCTGGTTTTTATTTTTTGTCGCGACATTTTTCATAACAAGAGTGTTTTAACGATCTTTTTGTTCACATGTGATTGTGAAGAGCTTTACCTTTTCAAGGAGTATCAATTGTGTGTCGTGCGTTTCAGCGAGCTATCCAGCAGTGAACGAGACGCGCATCGCTTGGTCACACCTGAAAACTTAATTAAGTTCAGGTTTTGGCCAGCTAACGCCCGATTTTCCATTGTTTTCGAGAAGAAGAAAAAGACAAGTAAGTATTCCTTTTGTGTTGCTACTGTTTGCAATTTTCAGTTTGTTGATCAATGGAGATGTGTTTTCCATAAAGATGCTTGATCCTAGGCCTAATCATTATCCCAAGCATAAAAGGCCTTCTGAGGTTTTTTCGCCGAAGCCTAGGTTCCTAAAAGAATCAAGTTCGGGCAAACCGACATCGAAGAAGATTTCATCCTTTTGGGGTAGAAAGAAGGGGAAAGTCGATAAGGTCATTAGGGAGGCACCGACCAATGTTAAGAGAGCGGCAAGCGAGCTTCAAGAGGGCCTACAAATAATTGTGGGTTAGCTTAATGAGACATGTCGTCCAAGGTCTCCCTTAAAAGGGAGAGGTTGGTTGCTTCATCTTCTTCAGCGAAACAGGTGATTACTTTGCCGGCGGCTTCTTCAAGGCCCCCGATGCTTAGACCAGGGGTTGACGAACTAGTTTTAGAGTTACCTTGCCTGGCACCTGCTGGGACTCTTGTGTCAGCAGAAGCTATCGTTGGCGGGCTTCAAGGGGTGCTTCTTGAGTGTTTTTTTTTTTCAGAAGTTACAGCAATGGGTTACATCATATACGCAAGTTAACTTTGATCCATTCTTGCTTGGGATACCTACTAGTTCTTTTTCTCCATAGGGGTTTAGTCTAACAATTTTATGTTTTGTGTTTAGTCATATGATGTTTTTTCCTCACTATAGCGTGATAGTTATCCTGTTTTGGAACAGTTTGTTCTGGTCAGGGAGGAGGTCGTTTCAATTCGATAATCTTCGGACAATAAGGTTTCTAGACTAGAAGAAGAGCTCGCCCATTTAAGGAAAGAACTGGTGGTAGTGAATGCCCAAGGAACCAATCATGTTGTCGATTTATATATATGTGTGTGTGTGTGTGTGTGTGTGTTACAAATCTTTAGAAGATCAATATTATCGAAACATTCCCTACATAAATAATATTAATTGGGCAATAATATTGCATAGTAGACATGATGAATGTCTCCATTGAATATCATGTGATGGTATTAGTGTGGGTGATTATAAAAGTTATATCACTAAGACATTAGTATAGATAAGCGGTTAGTGAATTGTTTATTGAATATGGACATTTATGATGAATCACATGGACATTTAGAATGTAGTCAATGATACATCATAAGATCGTACTAGTGTACCATTAATCCTTAAATTGAGATATCACGGTTGGATTCTGCATAAATGCATATGGTTCATATGATGTATAAACACGAGGCTAAACATGTCATGTATAAGAAGCCGATTTGGTCATGTGTTATTTATGTGTGAAGACAAATGATAGTCAAGGCGAGATCCGTTGACTTGGTATAGGTTGATATCAAGTTCCCAGACAAATGTTAAGATACATTGGAAAGGGAAATCTCCGATTGGGGTATATAAAATGTTTCCTGAAAGGTTGTTTCATGGTGACACATTCCAAATGTATTAATTGTCAATTTGATATAAGATTAAGACAAGGTTTTTGACATACCATGAATCTGTTCTTAATCAGGATTAGACAACAAATGGATTATACTACATGTTGTGCACAATTAGTATATCTTCATTATGATTTAGGGGTTATGGAGCATTGCTAGATGACTACCATAATCAGTGGGAGTTTCAATCATAAAGAGTTATGACGAAACATATCGAAATAGACTACGATATTGGGCCCACGGCTAAGCCACAATAAACCTAAGAAGTTACATGTAAAAACTAATGAGAATTGAGAAATAGCCAAAGAGAGTTGATTATCCAAGGTTGACTAGCATGTACCAAGGCAATAAAGTCATTTATATTATTGTCATTGAATTAGATTCAATATAATGGAGGGTTATATTTGTAATTATGAACAATTTAAGGGTTAAATTGTTGATTGGAATTAAGTGTAATTCTAATTCATAATTAATCATTTTCTTTATATTCATTTGGATTTAATAATAGGTTGTAATTGCAAACATATAAACAATTTAAGGGTTAAATTATTATGTAAACAATTTAAGAGTTAAATTGTTATGTAAACAATTTAAGATTTAAGTTGTTAGTTATGTTTAAATGTTAATCCAATTTCATATTTATAATTATTTGTAACTCCAAAACAATTATGAAATTGTTTAAGGGTGTCCAAAACAATTATGGAATTGTATATAAGGCCACCTAGATAAAGAAAATGACATATCACTTTTTATTAAGAAGTCAAAAATTGAAAAAAAACCCTAATATCTATTCTCTTGGACGTTTTTGTGTCTCCTTAGTGTAGACTTTCTTTTGTTAATTTCTCTTGAGGTTAAAGGCTCCAAGGTTGTTTATGGTATAAGATAACATGCTTGAACCTTATTGAATTCAATTTGATTGAATTTTTTTTCAAAACCCTAATATGTATGATATTAATTTAAATGTTCCAAATTCTTGTTTCTTCATGCAATCCAAACCTTCAGCTGGACAAGTGGACTGAGGGTTCCCGTTCGCTATTGCCTGAGAAAGAGAGGGAATTCGCTACGAAGCTCTAACCAGATTCTGTTTAGGAAGAATTTTTTTTTTCATCGTAGAGGAACAAAGTTTCTTTAAGAGAGCAATATTCCCTTGACTTTCTCTTCTTACTACAAGAGTAAGGCAAGGAGAATCGTTGATTACATTACATTACACCATTTAAGAGATTGGGAGTCTGACTCGATCAAGTCTTTCTCTTTAGGAAGTCAAGTGTCCAATAACTAGTTCGAACCTTGAGGCAAGAAGGAAGCTAAGTAGGGCCTGATTGAGCAGGGGGGTCCAAGATTCCTAAGGGTTAAAACTTAACACTTACTGAATCTGCCTATGATTCTGGTTGTCTTTTTTCGTTTGTTGTGTCGCTTCTCCTTTCATTTTTTTTGGTTATGAAACATGAATTACACAATGTAATAAATTGTCTTTTATTAATATTAAAATGAGTTTTACAAAGAGTCACTACACCATGAAAGACTTTTAGTGGAGTTTTTTTTACCCTTTAGCGGCGTTTAGAAACGCCACTATAAAGTTTACCGGCGTTTCGCCAAATGCCGCTGAAACCGGTGTCGGTATAGGGTATACCGGCGTTTATAACAAACGCCGGTATAGATTCAAATAAACGCCACTAAAAGTCAGCTCTATACCGGCGTATTTAGTGGCGTTTAAAAACGCCGGTAAAACCGAATTTGGTGCTGATAATATGATTTATAGTGACGTTTTAAAACGCCGGTAAAGATCCTTCCCGCCAAATCCATTCCCGTCAATCAGAGCGGAACTTTTAGGGGCGTTTTAAAATGCCGGTAAACATTATTTGGCGTGAAAATTTCCCGCGTTTCTAGCCCTTTAGTGGCGTTTTTAAATGCCACTAAATCTGTACCTTTTAGTGGCGTTTTTATAAACGCCACTAAAAGGTCCAGATATCAAATATTCGGACGTTTAGTGGCGTTTTTAAAAACGCCAGTAAAAGGTCTAAAAACGCCACTAAAGGGGGTGGATTGCATTTCAATATTTGGACTTTTGTGGCGTTTTTAAAAACGCCACTAAAAGTATAGGGGTTAAAAATCCCAGCTTCCTATTGGATTTACAAAATGTTGTGGCCTTTTCAAAAACTTTTAGTGGTATTTTTTAAAATGCCAGTAAAATATCAGAATTTTTGTCGGAATTTTAAAC
>WYDK02061936.1:0-11847 GCA_009867345.2 Toxicodendron radicans | reverse complement strand
ATTGTATAGTTCGCCAAGAGTACATGTAGATGAGAACTATACTAA
This sequence comes from Toxicodendron radicans, assembly GCA_009867345.2. Lineage (NCBI taxonomy): Eukaryota > Viridiplantae > Streptophyta > Magnoliopsida > Sapindales > Anacardiaceae > Toxicodendron > Toxicodendron radicans. The sequence continues at coordinate 11,802 of WYDK02061936.1, read as the reverse complement.
GAAAGAATTGAGAATAAACTCACATGGCCAAGACTTCAAATCCATACAACAACTAGTCCGATCGGTAAAAGAATAAGAAAGAATAGAAAGAAAGAAATAATGCATTGCATACTTGTATATTTTGCATACAGAAAAAATAGAAAGAACAGAAAGAATAGAAAAGGAAAAGAAGAAAAAATAGAAAGAAAAGATAGAAAGAATAGAAAGAATAAAGAAAGAATGCATGTCATTGTTCATAATTGCATATTGTATGGTAGTGGTTGTATAAGAAAGAACAGAAAGAAAAGAACAGAAAGAAAAGAATAGAAAGAAAGGATTAGAAAGAAACAGAAAGAAAGAAATAGAAAGAAAGGATTAGAAAGAAATAGAAAGAAATGATTAAAAAGAAATAAAAAGAAAGAAAAGATGATTTCTTTTTTATGTGGAGTTATTTAGTTAACGGGATTTGGTGATTGATTTACTTGCTGAGCTTTAGCGCTCACCCTGTTAATTTAAATTTTGCAGGTACTAGATGAGTGTGACAGGCATGGATGGTCGACGAGCGAGGGACACTGTGGCCATTGTTTACGCTCCCTTTTTGTATTATGTATATAGAGATATATATTTTGTATTTTGTTTATATACATATATGTATAGTTTATGTTTAGTTTGTAAAGAAAAAGAAAAACCGCGGTATACTTTTATTGTATATTGACTATATATATATATACAGATGAGGTATTTTCATGAGACTTACATCTATTAGTTAGAAAGAATAGAATGCCTTACATAGGTGAGGCCCCCAGCCCTATAACTAGGTGAAAAGATAGCCTGGTGATACCTGCAATCGAGTTGAAAGATGGCTCGAATGAGACAAACCCCTAGCTTGAAAGGGGTTTGAAAAGTGTCGAAATGGAATCCCAAAGGCCAAAAAGGGATCTTGCTAAGGGCAAAGCCCCCAAAGCTGCCAAACCTCCTGTTAAGGGGGTGGTCGAAGTTCTACGCCCGCAAATGCAGGTGATGGAAAAGAGCTTGAAGAGCTAGATGCTCAAATAATGAAATAGCCCGACCATGTTGCTTCCGAAGCTCTCATGATGAGGGACGTCATTACCGAGAAGTTGTTTAAGGAATTCAAAGCATGAACCTCCCACAAAAAATTGACATGTGCTACTAGCGTAGTAACCAAGGTAATTCCAGTTTGTTCTCCCCTCTTTTGATTTTTATCATTCTTTCGATTTCTACTAACTTTTCTTTGTCTTAGGCTTGTACCATGCTCCAACAACTTTACATGGATAGCTATGATACGCTTGAGAACGCTGACAAAGTGTTAAGAGAAATGAATACGGAGAAGGAAGAAGCTTTGGGGAAAGTCTCCCAATTGAACAAGGAGGTCGAATTATTGCAAGGCGAGTTGTTGGAGCTAAAGGCAACCCAATAGAGAAGATTGGCCTTTAAAAGGAAAGGGAGTTTGCTGACAAGCTCTCCCAAGTGGAGAAAGCTAAGAGTGTCCTAGTATTGGAGCGGGATCATTTACACGACCTCAATAACAAACTTACTTCCGAGCTTTCAGGAGCTCAAAGTGAAGCCAAAAGGCTAGGTAAGAACTATCTTTTTGCCAACATGATTTATTGATCGCTCTCGACGACTGCAAAAGGCTGATGCAAAGGCTATCCGACTGACTAAAGAGTTGGATCAGATAGCAAGAAGTTGGGTAATGATACCGAAGCTTGGGAGCTCTCGGTCAACTTGTTCACTCTCATGTTTGAGAACGACCATTCTCGGGATTTCTCTTTCCTACCCCCAAAGTACCAGATGAAATCGAGAGGTTGAAAACTGAGGCAATAGGGTTATAGTTTGTTTATCCGGATACCTCAGAATCTAAATCTGGTAGGGATGTCCCAAGCGATGAGAATGAATAGAAAGCGATGCAAGGAGATATTAGTTAGAAGATTCCAGTTAAAACCCTTAAGGTCGTTGAAAATCAATACGCTCTGACAGAAACTAAAGACTAGCTCCCTTTCCTGTTCATTTCATTCCCTTTTTGTACCAATATTCAATCAATCAAAATTTGACCTTGTTGGATCTATCATTCTTTTTTTTTTTTTTGCATGATTTTGTTTAAGTAGTTTATTGTTAGACTATTGTATATAGTCTTTATTGAAGTCACTATTTTCGATATTAAACTCAGATTGAATCTTGAGTTGCACGCTTGTTTGCTTCCTCTAAGATTTTTTGAGTGACATAGAGGATCTTTTCTTGCGACAACTTTGAGTTAGGGTAAATGCCCATCTCAAGTCTTGGCTGCCAAGTTGATTTGATTCCTCCTCGATGTGCTTTCCTCGGCTTATTCTTCAAGTTGCTTTTGTTGGGTCTTGGGCTTATCCCATTTGAGCTTGGATTATGGCTGAGTTATAATCGGCTTGCCTATTCAAGCTCCAGACTTCAAGTTTTATGTGAGAGTATATTGTAATTCATACATAATTTGCAACAACACACGCGTCAAGCTAATGAATAATACTTGCTACTTTATTAATGTCTAGCAATGACCAACGATGGTCTTGCGAACAATATGACAATATAACTAAAACAGAAAAATTACAAAATCTTTTATTGGTAGTACCTCTTAAGATGTTCGGCATTCCATGCTTGCAAAACCGCTGTACCATTTAAAAATTCCCAGTAAAATGTTCCTGGTGCGAGCTTTTTGGAGATTTTGAAGGGACTTTCCCATTTTGGTCTAAGTGCCCCCAACTTTGCATCTTTTGCTCTAGGTACTATTTTTCGGAAGATGAGGTCTCCCACCTTGAAGTTACGACCCCTCACTTTTGCATTGAAGTATTTTTTACTCGTTATTGGTATGAGGTGATTCTTAGTTGAGACTTTGTTCAATGCTCATCGATCAAATCTACCCTTAAGCGCATCAATGCCTCATTAATTTCATCATCAAAACTTCTCGATGAAAAGAGCCAACTCCGACTTCAACCAGGGTCATCGCCTCGCATCTATAAGCGAGTGAAAAGAGAGTTTCTCCTGCCAAACTCCTGGTCGTGGTTCTATACGACCACAAAACCTTGGGCAGCTCGTCCCCCCATCCTCTTTTAAAGGCGTTGAGCTTATTCTTCAAGGTGTGCTTGATAACTTTATTCACTACTTCGACCTATCCATTCTCTTGAGGCCGATACACTACTGAAAAACTTTTCTTTATACCAAGCCTTTCACATAACATTTTGAAATCATCGTTGTCGAACCGTTTTCCATTGTAATTGATAACGGTGTGTGGTAGTCTGAATTTGAATATAATGTTTTTATAAACGAAATCTTTTATATTCTTAGTCGTTATTGCTATTAAAGGCTCGGTCTCTGCCTATTTAGTGAAGTAGTCGATTGCGACCACTACAAACTTGACTCTGCCTTTTCCATAAGGTAGCAGGCCTATCAAATCGATTCCCCAAACTACAAATGGCCAAGAGCTAGTCAAAGTAGTAAGCTCCTGTGTTGGAGCTCACAGAATATCTATGAACCTTTGACACTTGTCACATTTTCGGACAAACTTAGCAGCGTTTTCATAAACTGTCGGCCAATACTACCCCTAGCGGAGAATTTTGTATGCCAAAGAATGCCCCTCGACGAGGTTACCACATATGCCTTCATGGATTTCTCTGAGAATGTAATTTGCCTCTTCAACATTAACATATCGCCATTACTGTCTATTCTTCTTGTGTTTGTACGCTGGGACTCAGTAGAAACTTAATCGGGGATTACATTTTGATATAGGGGAATCTGTTGCACACTGTAGGTTTTAAAAAAGTTAAGCTCAGACTTTACCTTCTGAAGATAAGATGCCATCCTTTCGTCTTTGGCCTGATATTCTCCATAAATTTGATGTACCACGAGTTGTGTATCACTATAGATTTTGATTGACTCTACCCCCATTTCTCTAGCCAAATAAATACCTGTGAGCATAGCCGTATACTCCGCTTCATTATTGGAAATGACAAATCCTAATCTAACTACAACTTGATTTAGAACTCCCTTGGAACCTTCGAGTAGGATTTCTGCCCTTGCCCTTTTTCATTCGACGATCCATCCATTTACAGAGTCCACTGCCACAAACTTTCTATCTTTTTTCCTTCCGAAGCGATCTTATTTATAATGCTCGCTTCTTGTGAGCTTGATTCCTGTTAGGGTTGGTAAGAAAACTCTGAGATAAAATCTGCTAGAGCTTGGCCTTTGATCGTTGTTCTCAGAAGATATTTGATGTTGTGTTAGCCCAGTTCCATAGCCCATTGAACCAACGTACCTGATGTTTCGAGATTTTGCAATATCTTCCCGAAAGGGAAATTTGTGAGCACATGGATGGTGTGTGCTTGGAAATATGGTCGCAATTTCTTAGAGGCCACAAGCAGTGTAAGAATCAGCTTCTTTATCTGTAGGTACCTTGTCTTGGCGTCGAACAACCATTTACTCGCATAGTAATCGGCCATTGGATTCCCTCCTCCTTGTGAACCAGTGTCGCACTAATTGGGAACAAGGATACTGACACGTATAGGAGGAGAGGCTCACCTGTAACGGGTTTTGATAGCAAAGGGGGTTACTTGAGGTGTTTATTTATTTCTTGGAAATCTTTTTCACATTACTTGGACCAAACGAACTTTTTGTTGCCCTCCAGAGTCTCAAAGAATGGTAAACACCTATCCATTGTTTGAGAAACAAATATACTGAGTGCGGCAACCCGTCCTATCAAGCTCTAGACTTGTTTTATTTTTGTTGGGCTTTGCATATTTAATAGGGCTTGATTTTTTTCGGATAGGCCTCAACACCCCGTTGGTTAACCATAAAACCTAAAAATTTCTCCGAGCTTACTCCAAAGGCGCACCTCAATGGATTTAACCGCATTTGATATTTTTTTAGAATACTGATAAGAGCTTGAAAATACTCAAATACTTAGTGTTTCCTTGAGGATATTTTTAGGGAGAATGAGACTTTAATAGCTGATTTTATCAACTTTTGTCATAATATCTTTTACGGGATAACGAGGGTATTTTTGTCTTTTTAGGTTCTGATTGAGAGAAATGTGGCATTGATAGAAAAACATGTTTGTGACGAAGTGACAACCGTGTAGGAACAAACAGATTGAGAATCGGAGCTGAATTGAAGAAGTTATGGAATTATGAAGTTAGAAGACTATGCTTGGTTATGCTCCAGTTTGAGCACATTCCAGTATTATTTTTGATAACATGAGTTGTTGATATCAGATTGATGCAATTATTGGACTGTTGGAAAGCTTATTCATAGATACACAAGTTTTATGTTCATCATTTTTACTGAATCAAGCATTTTTGGGGCTAAAAGTTGAGATCTTTGAAGAGTTGAGAAGAGGACCAAAGAAACAAGTCAGAAGCACTCATGCCGCGGCACAAACTATCTAAAAGCTATCATGCTGTGGCACAGTCATGATTTTTATGTTTTTCATTTTTCTCTATTTTTACGTGTTTTTAATGACTCTAATGAGTCCAAGGGCAAAAGAGGAAAGAAAAAAAAAACACATGTGGAAACCCTAAGACTGAATTAAAAGATGTTGATACGAAAATTCGCACCAACCAGAGAGATCCGGTTGACCTTGATCTGAACCGAAACGGATGTGTACGTGGTTGAATATAACCAGCAAAGGACAATGAAAAATAGAATAAACTCAACAAATATGCAAGAACACAAGGATTTTTAAAGTGATTCAACCTCTTTAATGAATGCCTACGACCACTGTAATTTTTATTGAATAATTTTGTAACCCCTCTTCAATAAAAGGTTGGGGTATTTATAGTGCTCTTTTTTACATGGTAAATTCAACTAAAATATAATTATGCTTTAATGAGAAAATCAATCCTGAGATTTCTGGGATTGGGTATCAATTTGGAATTTGAGTCTGATCATATCTCTATTGCTAAGGGATAAGATTTATCATATCAAGTAGTTATCACCTTGGCGAATACATTCGTTCTGGCGACCTAGGGCTTTTGTTGACATACTACAATAATTGAAAACTTTATCTATCGGGCTGTATTGTGCGACTCTTCCACATCGGGCATAAATAAAAATTGACTCGCCACCAGCCTCTCTAGACCTTTTCCCCGATTGACCAACTTAGGCTGACTCTTCGCAAAAAACCCCGCACAACATCTACCCCCCAGTGTTTGGAGGTCGCTTGTCGGAGTGCAAACACTATCGTTATGTGAGTCAGCCTTTTCGGGATAATGGGTTGCTCACTTCAACGATCGTCGAGCTGTCTAATCTCATTTAATGCAGCCACCTCTTTAATTGCTCTGACAACTGGCCATGTCACTCCGTGTGTCAATGGTTATGATGAAAGGTCTCAACGATTACGTTGCCTCCTCGGATTGTCAACACGTGTCCTGCCCAATAGTTGAGATCAGTTTCCGCCCCATTCAAAATTTCCTATAAATAGGGGCATTCCTTTTGCCGTCTTCATTCTTTGGCTATTCACTCCCGTCGTTCTCTTCTTTAGAGAGACGTTCCCCGTCTGACTTGGCTTATTGTCCCCTCTTCTTCGGCATTTCTAGTTGTTAATCATTTTTGGTAAGTACTCTCCTTTTTAATCTTTATCATCCATGCCTATGTCGTTTCCGTTTTACTAGAGGTTTGAGACATACTAGCATGTTTGGCCTTCTTTCGGGTGGCCTGGGGTTTTCTTTGGATTTCTTCCCCAGAAAATGGCCAGCAAATGATTAACGGGCAGCCAGATTTCTCTATTGGGATCTGGGTTTTAGAATTACGCTTCCTGAGCTTGCTTTAGATTCGCGAGTTTTACGTCAGGCTCTTTTAGACACTTGGCCCGATTACAAGTGTCTATGTTCTCGGCTTAGAGGCTCGACTATAACACTTGTTTAATCCGTGTTTTAGGTGTCTAAGTTTACATGTCGCAGTCTGTCTCCAGCACCAGCATCGATGAATTGTTCGGAGATGACATTACTCGCTTAGATGCGGGATCCAGCAATCAGTCTGACGATTCCATTCAAATAACCCCACATTACAAGTCCGTTTTGAAGGACCCTTCCACTTCGATAGATGAGGAAAACCTTGCTAAAATTCAGGAACGATACTTCATCCAAACTCCCTTTATGCTAGCAGTAGGGTATGTGAGAAAAATACCCCCCACGGGCTGGTGCACCATTACTGAAACCCTGTTTAGGTGTGGGTTTTCTATTCCACCACACCCGTTCATCTTAAGTGTGCTCTAGTATTACAATCTTGCGCCGCTTCAATTGACGATGAATTCCTATTTAATAATTATTGGGCTATTTATAGCCTTTCAAGTCTACCTCCTGAGCGATATTACGATCGACGAGCTTGTGTTCTTATACAAACTCAAGAAAGGTCAAGATGATACTTATTATCTGTCAAAAACCAGCAAGAAATTCAATGGATTGGCTAAAATCCCGGGTAAAATAAGGAACTGGGATTCTGACTACTTCTTCTTTGAGTGGGATAGAGGCAGTGTCTTTCAAGGAGATACATGTAAGCTCACTGTTGTCCTTTCTGCGACGTCATTCAGCAGTTTCTTCGCTCATTCATTTTTTTTAACAACCCCTTATTTCTTTGTTAGCGAACCATGACAGGCAACCACCCCCTGATTTCGACACTTCCCGTCTCGCCCAATTTAGCGCGCTTTCAGAGACTTAGCGAGAAGTCGGGCAACTCATCCACATCTCCAACCTACAAGGGTACGGGTTATGTTTGGAGTCCGCTAAATTCATGATCGCTTACATCTCTTTACCTTGCAAAATGAGGAGTAAGTGTCAGACTCATCCTGAGCTAATCTTATTTTCATATTGTTCACCTGTTGTTGACTTGTAAACCATATTTGTAGAAACACGGTTTGCCGTTAAGCCCACCAACTATGAAGGCAAATCGGCTTAAAAAAGAAGCAGGACCTAGACCGAAGGAACCAATGCTACCCCAAAATCGACAATGACCATTTCCGAGGTCCCCGCCCCAGCGGTAATCATCTTAGAGACCCCTTCTACACCGACCTCTGCGGTCGTTGCTTTGTCGGCCCTTGTTACCTAGGAGGCGAGTGGGGTGAAATGCCCTGTGGTCGAGTCTCAAGGTGCTCCAAGTTCAAAGAGGGCTGCCAAGGGGACCGCTATGGGCCCTAGGAAGGGGTTATCTCTTGATCAGGTTTCGAGTCCTAAGGGCAAGAGCTAAAAAACTTTAAAAATGAAGGGCAAGGAAACGGAGCCTGCTCCCAAGGGGAGCTCAACGACACGAACTTGGATGCGCTTATTCTCACTCTTCCTGACAAGATCACTTCTGGGGCGACACTGACAAAAGAGTCCATCTCCGACAATCTTTGGGAGAAATTCAAAGCTCTGCCCACCCATAGTCAGCTTTTTAACACTGCTCGGGTGATGAGCCAGGTAATACAACCATCTGACCCCACTTGTTAGAATTTTCTCTTTTCCACGCCTCCCGCTAACATTATGATCCCAGACATACTCCATGGCTGCTCATCTCTATCATACGCACTACGACACTTTGGAGGACTCCGAGGCAACCATTCACGAGGCCCTTGACACCAAAGACAAGGCGTGTGAGAAAGTCCACCGCCAAAAACAGAGAATCAAAGAGTTAGAGGGCGAGCTGGCGACCTTAAAAACATCCAGTGAGGATGCCAAGAGAGAGTTTGAGGATAAGCTCGTGGCTTCTGAGGCTGCAAAAAATACAGTTGTGGCGGACAAAGAGGTTATCGGTTCCAAAATAGGGAAGCTCGCGGTTGCAAATGAAAAACTTACGGCCGACCTTAAGAAAGCCTAGACACGTGCCGTCTGGATGGACAAAAGGCTGTCGGATCAATCTCACCAATTGGTTTAAGTTTGAGAGGTGCGCACTGAGAAAAAAGCTAAAGTTGTCTGCCTTAGGGCAACTATTAAGGAGGCCAAAAGGAGATATGACGTTGACCTCTATGAGACGTCACTAAACCTTGTGAGGACGATGTTTGAGGCGGACCCCGATGGGGACTTTTCATTCCTTCCCAAACAATATCGGATTGAGGTAGAGCGGTTTCGGTGTGAGGCTTCTGGTGGCACTTTTGTGTGCTAGGAAGACGGTGAGCCTGAGGCTGAGGAGGTTAAGGCCGGCAAACTCGAGGAAGAAGAGCTAAACTCCGAAAGTAGTGAGTCGGAGGATAATGAGGCCGAGGGCTCATTTGAGGGGCCTATCGAAGAAACCGTGAACCAGGCTGCTGCTTACATTGCCTCACCTACTGATGACACATCCTTGCCAAATCCAACGGACCCAACTGATGAGGGTGGTACGCCCTCTACTTAGTGTTATTTTTAAATAATTTTGGTACGCACTCGCTTTTGCGAGCTTCTCTTTTTGGAATGACATTGAATAAAATTTGTTATAATTTCGTACTTCCATTGCAATCTTTGAACTGTAGCGTTCCTTCGAAGCCGGTTTGTCTTGCCTTGGCTTTACTTTGAGGTTTTTCTCAAAATATTCCAAGTATTGAAAGAGATCTTGTACTTGCGATGATTTTAACTTGTGTTGAAACACTTATAAGTCTTGGTCGCTGAAGTTTTATTGACCTCTCCTCGTCATGTTTTTCTCGGTTAACTTCTCGAGACACAGATCGCCGGATAGCGGGTTGTTTACCCGTGAGGTCCACTCTGGCGTAGTTAATACCTTTTCGCCGAAATGACCTCGGACTTCGGATTGATTTAAACGAAGCTCGTCTTCTGGGGCGATTAAAGACCTTTTGCCGGTCGGGTTCGAATAATAAATTCTTTACATAGATTAAAATAATAAGTACGGAATTTTCTAAATAACATCGTTTATTGATAACGAGGGCGGACTCCACCTAATTACAATAAAATAAAAAGAAGAAAAATAAGGAAAAATCTATATTGGGTTGAGACTACTGGTAGTATCTCCTCAAGTGCTTGGCGTTCCATGGTCACAAAACTGTTGTCCCATTCAGGTATTCTAGGTGATAAGTTCTCGGCTTGATCTTTTCAGCAACTCTGAACAGTCCTTCCCATTTTGGGCCGAGTACCACCCATCTCGCTTTCTTTGTGGTGGGGATTATTCTTCTAATTATGAGATCTCCCTTTTCGAACTCCTGATTCTTGACCTTGGAGTTGAAGTACTTTTTAGCTCGTTGTTGGTAAGAGGTGAGCCGAATCTGTGATTTTACTCGATGTTCATCTATCAAGTCCAGTCTTAGTCTCATCAAGGAATCATTGATGTCTTCATCGAACATTTCCATTCTGAAAGTTTTTACTTCGACCTCAACTGGAGCCATGGCTTCACAACCATATGCAAGCCAGAACGGAGTCTTTCTAGTTGACGTTTTCGCTATAGTTCTGTACAACCACAAAACTTCGGACAAATCGTCCGCCTATCTTCCCTTTAAAGTGTTGAGATTTTTCTTCATGGTGTGCTTGATCACCTTGTTCATGGCCTCGACCTACCCATTTGCTTGAGGTTGATATACGGTCGAAAAATTCTTCTTGATGCCTAAACCTTCACAAAAGGAAACAAACTCCCCACTGTCGAACTGTTTCCCATTGTCCGTTATTATAGTGTGGGGGAGCCAGAATCGACACACGATATTCTTGTAGACGAAGTCTTTCACTCTGCTCGACGTCACTGTGGCCAGGGACTCGGCTTCCACCCATTTTGTAAAATAATCAACCGGCACTATAAGAAACTTTACCTCGCCCTTTCCTTGGGGCAACGAACCTACAAGGTCGATTCCCTAGATCGCGAAGGGCCACAGGTTGGTTAGTGTCGTGAGCTCTTGTGGTGGTGCCCGCTGAATGTCTTAGAACCTTTGGCACTTGTCGCATTTGCGGACAAAATCTACAGCATCTTCATACACAGTTGGCCAATAATAACCTTGGCGCAATACCTTATAGGCGAGGGCTCGCCCACCGGAGTGATTTCCACATATACCTTCGTGGATTTCTTTAAGGATGTAGTTTGCATCTTCCTTGTCTACACATTTAAGCAGCAGAGCGTCATATCCCCGTTGGTACAACTTATCAGTTATCAAAACATATCGGGCCGATTTTGCCTGTAAAGCTCGTGCATCGCTTTTATCTTTGGGCACCTCGCCATTCTTTAAGTATGCCTTGATATGGTCTATCCACGTGTATCGACGAACTATCTCCATCACCGCTTCTGTCGGGATGATACTTGACTTTAAAATTGTTCTTACCGGTATTGATTCGACTAACTCATTTTTCATTGAGGAGGCCAAGCGGCCAAAGCATCTGCTATTAAATTTTGTTCCCTTCGGATCTACTAAATTCTATAACTCTTGAAGGGCTCCAGTTCAATCTTTACCTTCTATAAATAAGCGGCCATTCTTTCCTCCTTAGCCTGATACTCACCCATCACTTGATTTATAATGAGATGCGAATCACTTAGAATTATGAGTTATTCCGCACCCATCTCTTTCGCTAGCTCCATGCCTGCCAAAAAGGCCTCATATTCCACCTCGTTATTAGACGCGATGGATGCAAATATGACAACATCCCGAAATTTCACTCTCTGGGGGCTTTCCAACAATAATCCGGCTCCCGCCCCCTTATCATTAGAGGAACCATTGGTGTGCAATTTAAAATACCTTGCAAGTGCACGAGTGCTCATTGTAGTACAGTGAGCAAAATGCAAGGGTCGATTCCACAGGGACTGGATATGCTTTAGTGACCCTAATAGCTATGCCTTATGAAAATAATGAACATAAAAGTAAAAGAACATACAATTAACAGTTAATGAATATAAAATCTAACTACT